>JAQFVV010007633.1:0-70141 GCA_028023455.1 Epiperipatus broadwayi
TACATGTGGATTACCAGCACTATTTAATCGTACAATCCAGACATTGATCATATATACTAATCCCGCTATTTTTACTAACTGGATCGTAGAGGAATTAACCTCCAGTATACCCGTTATCTTGCCCTCACTTTCTAAATAAAACACAATATTCAAAACCTTCCATGGTGGAATTATCTCTATTTTCTCATGAGGAATATGGAATAATACCGTAGATATTTAGAGTTAACTACTCCATTAAAATAGTTTGGTGGGTCCTTGCCTCTTACCTGGGCATAATAGGAACACACACCCATTATAATCCTCTCATGGGATTTTAGTAGAGCAGAAATAAACTAAATACGGGTATAAATGGCTGATCGTCCTAGCTCTGAGAGGCGATCGTTAGGGTTATAACCATATCTGAATTCTAGATTTATTTATTCCCCTCATGGAAAATAAAGCTTTTAGAGGAGATTATGTTCCATCCCACAAAATAGATACATTCACAATTGTTACTAATCTGCGAATATTAATCATATACTGATGCTATTCGGGGCAAGACAAGCAAATACACTAATTACACTAAATTTATGTTCTGGGGTATACTTAGATCAACATCTGTAATCAATGGATAATACAGAATAAACCATAATAATTTTCGCCTTTGCCAAAGAAACATTCAACAAGTAATTGGTAATATAGTATTTTGAACTAAATTAAGTGAATGCGTTAATAAAAAAAAAATAATTGGGAATAAATTCCGCAATTAACATAGTATAAATTTGTTTCAAACTTTAAATAAGTAATATCCTGTATAGCACTTCTCTTTCCTTACTTCTGGTAATTTTAGCTAGATATTTTACCTATTACGTATCCTGAAGTTTTTCATTTTTACGCATTTAACATATAAATTTATACCCATAATTGCATATCATAAGTAAACACATTTTATAAAAAAATATTTCCATGTCAAATATAAATTTAACCTAGAATAATTAAAGGAAAACATACCTTTATGATTACAAGGTCATTTAAATACTACTTGACTATACAGCATTTAACCTGTTGATAAAATAAATACACATAATTTTACAAATTAAAAAAAAATCATTACTTCACAAGTGCTTATTATTTCACTAGAAAATGTTTTTCGTTGGGCAATTTTTATAGACCGAAAGAGAGACTTGATCCTTTCGTGGTTTCATGAAGAAAAATTTAAAATAAGAAACACATTTTATTATTTCATTTCTATAAAAGTTGCCTCCATTCTGGTGCATTTAATAAATCAAGCAAAGAAAACATATCAGCATTAGGTGTTAACTCTTCCTTGAATTAACTTATATAATTTTGGGATCCAAGAAAAACAATACATATTTTAACATGACAAATATTTAATGATTGAGGATCACATATACAATTCTTTTCTTTTTAATATTGGCAATATGTATCATTTTTATATAGCTGGCTGGCTTAAGAATAAAACTAATGCGCGACTTTTCCAAAATATTATTATTATAAGGACTGCAGCTGACTTACGTAGATATAAAGTTTTAAGGACTTTAGTTGAGGTACAATATAACATATTATATCAGAGCTATAATTAAGTCACTAATGTCTATAGTTTTTATTCCCACTCTAGGAATTGTAATTTGTCTTCAATAAAAGGCATTCTCAAAGTAAAAATACGCACATACAAAAATTTTTTATATTTGCCTTGAAGAAAAATTCATATTTTCTTTTTTTTAACATACACAGGTGCATACGTAAATATCCTTGATCATTAATATTATTTTTAAATAATTTTCATTGAATAAAACATATTTTAACGTGGGGAGCTTACATTATTTTTAAATGCCAGACAATTTCTGTTAGAAAAGAAGCGCTGAGAAATGTTTCCGTTAACTTCCTTTGACTTTTATAATATTTCTTTTAACTATAATTTTTCTTTTATACCATGAAAAAATTATTAAATAAGGTAAAGTTAACAAATAATTATTTATTTCCTGGAAATTATTTATATTACTTATTTTCAACATAATGATATTTTCCGTGATTACTGTAGTCAATACGGTCATTTTTAACTTTAGCATATGAGTGTATATTTTTGAGTATAAAAAGCCTTAAAATAGGTAGATGGTCACAGACAACAGAATATCCTATCAATTAAGATTAGCCACACATGATATTATTAAACATTTATTGGACTTATATTTATTTCTGCAATAAAAAATATAAAAAATTTGTTACCAAATTTCAGTACTGCTTCCTTTTTGCAAAACTAATGTCAGACTAAACTTTCCTCAATTTTTGGCGATCTTGTTTTAGCGACCTCTTACAGAGAAAAAATCATTTAATTATACATAAACAAAAGAAAGGGAAAAAAAAAACTTATTACAGTTATATTTTTCTGTATGATTTAAATGGATTACAGAGTAACTTGACAAATAATGTAAAGTAATAAATATACTTAATTAACAATGTTTATTTGTGATGTATAATTCTGTATACATTATTATCTAAATAATTTAAAAATTACCAGAAGCTATTGTGTTATGATAAGATACTCATCTATCTCCCCCCCTCTACTCATCTAAAATCAATTACTGTTTATAAGATGCTTTTATACTATATTAAATTGCTCTTATGGTTAATATTTTTAATTAAATTATTCATGCTCTTTTTCAAAATGACATCAAATTACTAATTTTTTTAGTTATTTGCTTAAAACATGTTAAAGTGAGTAAATAGCATATTTTATTAATCACTTAATATTATTACTATTTTACTTTTTTATTTTCTAGAAAAAGATAGCATTGTTTTCCTGTGGAAACGATGCTAAATAGACCAAGTGTCAATAACACTAGGTTACAATATATATATTACGTGTTTCTAGTCTTCTAATCTGGGGGTTGTGACAAGTTCGAATCCATAGATTTCTTCTCATATCTCATTCCATCGATAGTTGAGCTATCCAGAATCACATTCATTTCATATAAAATGCCTCTGGGGATGATCCCATAAGTTTGGCACATGCTATGCATATTCACTTCCTATAGATAAAAGGCCTCTCGTGTTGATTATACCAGCAAAAGTCTGGGCCATGCCATGCCTATCCTCTTTTCTCTAAGCACTACCCAAAAAGGGGGTGTTAGATTTTGTTTTTCATCCAAAAGCACAGCCTTTTTCTCTTGGGGATTATTTTTAGGCTATATGTTAGCATCATAAAGCTTCTTCGTATTTATTATTCCTTTTTGCTGTATGACCCAGTTTTTTTTTAATGCTCTAATATTGAAATTATGCTTTGCTTAAAATTACTTCTATTTTATTAATTAAGTTTATATCAATCTTATACAATCCTACCATCGTAATTTATATATCTATATTTAAGAGTATCTATATGCCTTGGGGAAAATAAAGCATTCGTCTTACTATCGTTAAAATAATTTGTCATTAAATATTTTGTCATCTAATCAAATGTCATTTTCAAATATGTTTTTCAAATGTATCTTATTTATTTTCATGACCTCAATGGTGTGAAAATAGTTTATATCATATGTATAATGAATTTCAGAATGCTCCTAGATAAATATATGTTAGTCACCATGTTTCTGAAGCGTAAATCAAAGCATTAATGGCAGTATTATGTAATTCTTTCTAATATTCGATTGGCATTTTAATATTGGACCCACCAAAGATGTGTGTTTATTTGTAATATATTATTTAGCTAATAAAGAGCATATGAGAAATAATAGCGTGAATGACACTATGTAATCATCTACTGCTTGCTCATTCACGCACACAGTAATGTATATAATTAATTTATAAATGTATAATAATTTGTCAGTATATTAAACTATATTTTATTGTCTAACTTATTTGAGTAGTTTGAATTCCTTTTTTTCTCCACTTCCACATAATACAGCCATGCTTATGTATATTTTAATATAGTCATAGTTAATAGATGTCTCATTGTTTTGCTCAGCATTGCTAGTCGGCCGAAAGATTAATTCTCATGTGCCATCACTATTATGTTATTCATTAGGTGTTAGATCTGAGGCTTAGAGAGTGGGTTCGAATTCAGGCTGGTCCCTGATCTAAATCTTGGGCTTGACTGGGTTTGAAGTATATTTTGTGAGTTCCAGCTCATGTTAGATGGATAAACATATTTTGACTGGCACAATAGGTAATATTCAAATCAGTATATATATCAAAATACAATAAAATTCACATAAATTATAGTTACTTTTAGAAGTACTTTTAACTATACATCTTGTAGTCTTTATCAGCTATATAACATTGAATAATCAAAATGAGACATCCTTTCATAATACCCATAATTCATTTTAGATTTAGTTGTCCCACAATTCTGGAATTTTAACATTTAATGATTGCCGATTCATTAACATTTCACAATTTCTTGAAATCAACATAGTCCTTTTTTATTTTATATTTATTGTGGCACAGCTTAATTTGCATAAATTTTATATTTTTGTAATCAAATTTAAATCTATATTGACAAGATTTATTGTGATCAAATATAACACATGAAGATTTATTTATGTCTTTTCCTGATTGTTTCTCTTTTTGAATTCTATTGTATAAAATCATATGCTCTTTTATTCTCTTCTCAAATGTACATTTAGATTCAACAATATATTGTAGGCCACATTTACATAATGTATAATACATTTTGATTAAAATTTGAATTTTGAATTTTAGAGTTATTAAGTAATATATGAGTATTATCTGTTGAGAAAAAAGCAATATATGACACAAACCATTATAAATTCTTCTAATAAACTTGACCTGCTCATCTAATATAAAAAGCATTGGAATCCATTTTATTTCTAAAATTCAAAATTCAAATTTTAATCAAAATTGTATGTATAAATTGATATGAAAATGTGGCTTGCAATATATTGGTAAATCTAAATGTACATTGGAGAAGAAAATAAAAGAGCATTAACTTTTATATAATAGAATTCAAAAAAATATTAAATAAATCATTTACTATTATATTTGATCATAATAAATCTTGTCAATATAGATTTGAATTTGAGTATAAAAAAAATATGCAAATTGAACATTGCCCCAATAAACAAAGAATAAAAGAGGCTATGTTGATTTCAAAAACTCATCAAATGTTAATAAATCAGCAATCATCAAAATGTTAAAACAACAGAATTGTAGGAGAAATACATCTAAATTGAACTATGGGTTCTGTGAAAGGATGTCTCATTTTGATTATTCAATGTTATATAGTTTATAAAGACTACAAGATGTATAGTTGAAAGTATTTCTAAAAATAACTATAATTTATGTAAATTTTACTGTATTTTGATATATATATAAATGTATTGATGTGAAACACACACACACACACACATATATATATATATATATATATATATATATATATATATATATATATATATATATATATATATATATATTCTGCAATAAGAAAAAAAAGATGAAATTATTACTAAAAGAGAGATGACATCATGAAATGGCCAGAAAACTTCTATCAAGAATTATATAGTAATAAAGAACAAGTGCCTCCTATATCTATTATATCTTTTGAATTTCCCAGAATTTTAAATGAAGTGAGACATGGAATTAAATTTATGAAAAAAGAAAAGCTCCAGGTACTGATGGAATTATAATTGATATATTAAAAGAAATAGGTGAAGAAATAGATTTTTTTTTTACCAAAGTTATATACTAAATGGTTAAAAGATAAAGATGTACCAGATGATTGGAAAAATTCTGTATTAATATTAATATTTTAAAAAGATGATAAAGAAGTTATTAGAAATTACAGACCTATCAGCCTTTTATCAGTTTTATACAAAATTTTTACCAAGATAATTATAACTCGTCTACAGAGAACATTGGATTTCCACCAACGGTTTAGTACAGTAGATCATATTCAGGTATTGAGAGAGGGTATAAAAAGGACAAATGAATATGAGTTGCCATTATCCTTTGGATTTGTAGATTATGAAAAGGCATTTGATTCTATAAACATTTTTTCAGTGATTAAAGCATTGGATCATTAAGGTATAAATCCAGAACATTGTCATATTTTAAAGAATATTTATAAAATTGAAACAGCAATAATTAGATTACATAATGATACTCAAAAAGTTAACATTGAGAACGGTGTAAGACAGGGTGACTCCATATCCCCAAAACGTTTTACAGCAGTGCTACAAAAAGTATTTTGTAGATTGAAATGGGAAGCTAAAGGAGAGAAGATAAATTGAGATTATTTAAATCATTTAGATTTTACAGATGATATAGTTGTTTTTTGCAAATAATGCTTTAGAAATGCAGGAAAAGTTGCAGGATCTATCCGATGAAAGTAGGACTAAACATAAATGTTAAAAAAACTAAAGTAATGTTCAATGGATTTTTTCAAAATATAAAAATAAAGATTGATTATGGTGGGTTAGAAAAAGTTAACAACTACAAATCCCTTGGTCAGATTATTAATACAGTTGGAAATATAATGGATAAAGTTAATCATAGAATTAAACTTGGTTGGGGTGCATTTGGTAGGAATAACTTGATACTAAAAGTAAATATGCCTATGTGTTTGAAAAGAAAGGTTTTTAATAAATGTGATTTGCCAGTTTTTACTTATGAATCTGAAAATTGGACACTTAATAAAAGAGGAATACAAAAACTTTAGACCACTCAAAGAAGTATGGAGAGATGCATGTTATGAGTAACAAGAACAGATTGAAAATGCAATATATGGGTAAGAGAACAAACAGGTGTTACTGACTTTATTGAAAAGAAAAAACTGAAGTGGAGTTGGGATGGATATATTGCTAGATGAAATGAAAATGTATTGACAATCGAAATCTTAAACTGCATTACAACAAATTGTGAAAGTGTGCAGGGGTGGTATGCAGAAGAGAAGCTAAAGATCAGACAAAATGGAATGAACTTGGAAAGACCTTTATCCTGCAGTAAATTGATAATGGTTGATGATATATATATATATATATATATATATATATATATATATATATATATATATATATATATATATATATATATATATATATATATATATATATATATATATATATATATTCTACTGATAATAACCTGTGTAAACTTTAGTAAAAATTGGGTTATATATAATGTTAATAAATATGGTTTTAGTTTCTCCTTATATGTAAAAACAAAAAAAATACTTAATTGTAATTATTAATTAGAGAAAATATAACTTACTATTAAAAATTTTCGGCTGAACGTTTTCGAGGAACCATGCCTCATACTCATAGCCTTCATGAAAAGTGTAATAAATATATGCAAATGTAAATATTCAAATAAGCTACTGTTACGTAGCCCATTTTTTCGAGATCTCGAAGCATGTGTCCTTTCTGTTAATGGCATGGATGTCTCTATTAATATAGAATGCCTTCTTTATTTTTCTCCTGTAATCATTTGGCTCTGAACATAAAATAATGGGGTTGGCAGGTATGAAGTTGTGCCCAGATTGTTTACTATATTCGAAAAATACAGAGGATGTGTTGCTGTTCGTTTGAGCTCTGTATTTTTCGAACATAGTAAACAATCTGGGCACAACTTCATACCTGCCAACCCCATTATTTTATGTTCAGAGCCAAATGATTACAGGAGAAAAATAAAGGAGGCATTCTATATTAATAGAGACATCCATGCCATTAACAGAAAGGACACATGCTTCGAGATCTCGAAAAAAATGGGCTACGTAACAGTAGCTTATTTGAATATTTACATTTGCATATATTTATTACACTTTTCATGAAGGCTATGAGTATGAGGCATGGTTCCTCGAAAACGTTCAGCCGAAAATTTTTAATAGTAAGTTATATTTTCTCTAATTAATAATTACAATTAAGTATTTTTTTATTATTATTATTATTATTATTTAAAAAACTATAGTAGATGTAGAGATATAACAAAAATGATCAGTTTGTGTCGAATTAATGGAACATTACTTATAAATAAATCTATTTCTAGGAGAAAAGTCACTACAAGATTTTGTAAACAATATTTGCCTATACAATGGAAATTCTCACTGGGCAAGATATCTGCCATTTGTTTAGGATATTAAGAAATTGAAAAACTTCTTATTTTTATAATAAATGTTGTTTTATACTATTTTGGGCTGCAGAAAGGAGTTTGCTATTAACTGAAAGGAGACCTTTTGATTCCTCTTGGAGGCCTTAAAGGAACCGAGCAGAGCAAATTCCTAATGTCCACTCCATACATTCTTGTCGTTGCAGCTGTTATTACTATGTGATTATTAATATAGTATACGAACATGGATGGGCTGCTCACCAACACGCATTAGCCAGCATGGTGAGTTTTTTGGCTTTTTACCTCCAAGTTTAAGAATATTTTTTCCAATATACACAATTATGACACACAAAAATAAATCATGGCCCTTATTCCCAGGAGGTTCACCAACCAAGGCAGCAGTTGGTTGGCGAAGGCGGAGGGTGCTAAGAATCCCCTGATTGCGGACTCAGTCTGCCATTGGTTGGCGACTTTTTATTTAGGTACTTACAACTACAGATCACTTTCAAGTGAAAGAAGATTGCAAGAGTTAGAAGAAGAACTGTCTTATATTAAATGGGACATTATTGGACTTTGTGAAGTTAGAAGAAAAGGTGAAGAGACAATTGATTTAAAAAGTGGACATATATTCTACTATAAAGGCACAAATATTGGAAATACAAGTGGAGTAGGATTCATTGTAAATAAACAGTGGAAGAATAACATTGTGGAGATTGATGATGTATTGGACAGAGTAGCAAGATTATTTATTCAACTTAATAGCAGATACCAAATGCAGATAATTCAGGTTTATGCCCCAACAAGTTCTCATAGTGATGAAGTAGTAGAAGATTTTTATATGGATGTACAAAAGGCTTTTGCTCAGAGTAAACAGAATTTTAAAATTGTTATGGGAGACTTTAATGCTAGAATTGGTAAACAAATGAAAGATGAAAATGCTGTAGGTAATTTTGGTTATGGTAATAGAAATGAGAGAGGACATAGACTTGTGGAGTTTGCAGAAAAAGAAAAACTTTATATTATGAATTCTTTTTTTGAGAAAAATGTTAAAAGGAAATGGACATGGAAACATCCAAATGAAGGTAGAGCAGAATTGGATTATATTTTGACTAACAGAAAATATATATTTCAAGATTGTAATGTTCTTAATAAATTTAAGACAGGAAGTGATCATCGATTAGTAAGATGTAAGATACATGTTAATGCAAAAGTAGAGAGACAAAAATTATTAAGAAAAAACAGTATTTACAGTTGATATTCCTAATCTTCAGAAACATTCTAATGAATTTAAATTAGAACTTACAAATCGGTTTCAAGTATTAGTAGATTTTGAACATGATTCAGATTTGAATGACATTAACGGGAAAATAACTGATACACTTTTAAAAACTGCAACAAAGATAGCTGGTAGAAAAAAGCAGCAATTGACCAATAAAATTTCTACTGAGACTAGAGAATTTATGAAGAAAAGAAGGAGTATGAGGATATACAATAATGATGCATTAAAAAAGATTGAATATCTCAAATTTTGTAAAATGGTACGAAAAAGAGTTGAAAATGATATAAGAAAGTATTAAGGAAAGCTGTAGAAGAGAATAAAAGTCCAATGAGTGTAAAACAACATTTTGGTATTGGTAGAAAATTTATATCTGCAATAAAAAAAAAGATGGCATTATTACTAAAAAGAGAGATGGCATCATGAAATATGTAGAAAATTTCTATCAAGAATTATTTAGTAATAAAGAACAAGTGCCTCCTATACATATTATATCTTCCGAATTGCCCAGAATTTTGAATGAGGAAGTGAGACATGCAATTAAATTTATGAATAAAGGGAAGGCTCCAGGCAATGATGGAATTATAATTGATATATTAAAAGAAGTAGAAATTTTTTTAGCATAGCTTTATACCAAATGTCTAAATGATAAAAATGTACCAGATGATTGGAAGAATGCAGTAATAATATTAATATTTTTAAAAAAGGTGATAAAGAAGATATTAGAAATTACAGACCTATCAGTCTTTTATCAGTGTTATACAAGATAATTACAACTCGTCTACAAAACACTGGATTTCCACCAACCAAGAAAACAAGCTGGATTTAAAAGTGGTTTTAGTGCAGTAGATCATATTCAGGTGTTGAGGGAAGTTATAGAAAGGACAAATGAATATGAATTGCCATTATGCTTAGAAATTTGTAGATTATGAAAAGGCATTTTATTCTATAAACATTTCTTCAGTGATTAAAGCATTGGATCATCAAGGTGTAAATCCAGGATATTGTCATATTTTAAAGAATATTTATAAAAATGCAACAGCAATAATTAGATTACATAATGATAGTAGGAAAATGAACATTGAAAAGGGTGTATGACAGAGTGACTCTATATCTCCAAAACATTTTACGGCAGTGCTGCAAGAAGTATTTTGTGGATTAAAATGGGAAATTAAAGGAGTGAAAGTAAATGGAGATTATTTAAGTCATTTAGATTTTGCAGATGATGTAGTTGTTTTTGCAAATAATGCTTTGGAGTTACAGGAAATGTTGCAGGAGTTATCAGATGAAAGTAGGAAAGTAGGACTAAAGATAAATGTTAAAAAGACTAAAGTAATGTTTAATAAATTTTCTCAAAATATGAAAATAAAGATTGGTTATGATGAGTTAGAAGAAGTTAACAGTTACAAATACCTTGGTCAGATTATTAATACAGATGGAAACATAATGGATGAAGTTAATCATAGAATTAAACTTGGTTGGAGTGCTTTTGCTAGAAATAACTTGATACTAAAAGGAAATATGCCTATGTGTTTGAAAAGGAAGGTTTTTAATAAATGTGTTTTGGCAGTTCTTACTTATGGATCTGAGACTTGGACACTTAATAGAAGAGCAATACAGAGACTTCAGACCACTCAAAGAAGTATGGAGAGATGCATGTGTGTTCGAAAATGCAATGTATGGGTAAGAGAACAAACAGGTGTTACTGACTTCGTTGAAAAAATTAAAAGACTGAAATGGAGTTGGGCTGACATATTGCTAGAAGAGATGATAATAGATAGACAATTGAAATTTTAAACTGGATTCCAAGAGATTGTAAAAGACCCAGAAAGAGACCACATGTGAGATGGATGGATGAAATAAGAAAGTGTGGAGAAGAGAAGCTAAAGATAGGAAAAGATGGATTGAACTTGGAGAGACCTTCATCCTGCAGTGGATTGTTAATGGTTGTTGATGATGATACTATTTTGATTTAAAGTGTGGTTGTATATAATTGTATTTTAGAAGTCGCTTAGAATATCTTAGTTTTATCAGAAGAAAATGTGTATTAAGAAACACCACACACACAAATAAATTAAAATATAAATGCATGCAATTCTTTTTCTTTTATTTTTTTATTAAGTAGTAAAAGATCTGTCATTTTTTTCGAAACTTTAAGACTAATATACAATTTGTATATTTTTAATTTCTTTATAATAAAATATATATTTGTTAAATTCTCTAACTGAATACAGCAAATTATATAACTAAGTAATAGCAGTACATCATCAATAGTAGCTAGTAGTGTGATTTTTTATGCCACTTTTTAATGCAATCATTTTTAAACTTCAACTTCATTACAAACTTTAAAATTGATTTTTATAAAATTAAAATATATAACTATTTTACATAGGTATCACAGCATAAATGCTTGGAAAGTTGTTGTATTACTTTTTTTCTCAAAACGTTTTTTTTTCAAAACCTTTATTATATATAGAAATTGTTCACAAGTTCATCATAATCAGAAATTTAAAATGGTCTCAAAACATCTACCAAATATATATATTTTAGTGAATTTTTTTCGCTCCCCTAAAAAGTGAGAACTTCTATGTATAGCAATTATTTTTTCATGGATAAATGGTATAATTTTTTTTTATATGTATTTTATTATGGGAGAAAATATGCATTAAAAGATTGAGAAACAGATTTTATTGAACTTTTTTCTGCTTATAGCATTTCTTCATTTTATCTATTTAATGCATATTCATCTTTATCTTAAGAGAAAGTTTGCCTAAATTAGCTTTTAATGAGATTGTGAACTTTTCAACTGAGAACAGGTAAGTATTATTGTAAAGTGTCATCAAATTATCGTAACTACTTTTAGTGATCCTAGGATTAAAATTTTCAATTGTATTATTACATAAGAGCATTCCCTTCTGGATATTTTTAATCTCACTTTATATCTGTATATATATTTTTTCCAGAAATAAATTATTTGATGTACATAAATTCTTCAATTAATAATCAGAAGTGTCATTGATAATATATCCATCATATTCTTTTTTTTTTTTTGCAGTGGTTTTTGGGGCTACAAAAATATAATTAGTAAAATCTTTCATTTTTTTCTAAAAAACTTATCTTTATATGTGTATCTGTATGGTTTTTTTTTCTTCAAAGTTATGATTACTGTAGATAAACTAAATGGAAAAAATATGAGGTGTTAAATTTCGTGGATCTGATCTAACATGCATGATATGGTTTTCAATTTTATATAATTTATAAAAAAAAAAAATGTTTTCAAAAATTGATATTTTTTTCCTAGAAAATTTTTAAACTTTTTAGAAATTAGCATATAGTTTTTCATAAATGTTTTTCCGCTTACTACATACATACATGTTGTTTTTCAAAACTAATTTTGATTTTATGGAATAATGTATATGCATGTGTTTTATTATTAAAGCACTGAAAACATAATCAATAATGTGCATTGTCAATTGTTTCCATTGGAGAAATATAGCATTAAATAGAATACATTGGATAGAGCCAATTTGATATAATGTTGGAATTATTTCAGAAAGAAAGGTTTTCTGCGGAAGGAATTAAAAGATAACATTGTAAAATATTACATAAACAGATAAATGGGCCAGCCTATTTTATATGTGGAAGTATTTGTGATTCACAAATTAGTTTGTATAGTCATCACAAAACTTATTTTTAATTTTCATTTTCTACTCATTTACCAATAGCTGTTTATTATTATTACATCATCATTATAATTACACGAAAGAACTAAAAAATTCAAAATACAAAGAAATTTCTGTTAAGAGATTTTAATTCTCCAAAATTATATTTTACTTATGAAATTTTTAGCAGTTTATATATATATTACATCATCATGAATTAGAAAACTATAGTTTCCAATTGAAAAAGAGATTGGGGGAAAATTAAGAGAAAACTAATTAGTTATGTTTAATTGAAGGAAGTGATATTAACTAAAAGAAAGAAAATGGAAGAATTAAAATTATTTGGAAGACAGGTGCATTCCAAAACTCTTTATCCAAGTGAGAATATTGAGAGAAAACTTTCAGAAAGTCAAATTGCTAAAAATCAGTTAGCCCTTAAATAGTATATGGGCTTTCTTTAACAGCTATATAAAGCAGAGCAGTGAAGTTGGAAACAGTGCTATGCATGCCAAATACTGCATGGAAATTAATTTAATCATTTTCTATTTTTATTTTAGTCTCTAACTAATAATAGTAGATGTCTATTTAACCTTTCAGTAGAGATCAATGCAGCAATGTGTCAAAAACTTTGGATCGCTCTAAATCGGTTATTTTTTGAGCTGTGATGACATATTTATACACGTTGGAAACTTTAGAAAAAGTTCCGTAAGATGCTGCCATCTTTTGTATTATTTTTACAAGTAAAAAATCAATATTAGGAGGATTTTAAGTTGAACAAAAGAGGAAGGCCAATGCTGATTGGTTGGATAATCTATTCTCAATTCTTATTGGCTGATGATTTCAATAAATATGTTTTCACCGCTGAAAATAAAAATATATGTTTTAGAGTGTTTTTTTTTATAATTTTTCGTACATATTATAGATTACCTGCTGAAAATATAGTTATTTTACAAAAGTAGTAAGGTTTTATTAAAAAATTATATACTTTACGCGATTGTAAATTGAAAATTATAGATTACCTGCTGAAAATATAGTTATTTTACAAAAGTAGTAAGGTTTTATTAAAAAATTATATACTTTATGTGATTGTAAATTGAAAATTTTACTAAAAAATTCTTTAAAAATTCGTAACGGTAAATCTGGGAGGGATATAAATGATGTTTACTTTGCTTGTAATTTGTTTGTAATGTTTTCTTTGATTTTTCTGCTTTTGAATATTTCTATAAAATACAAATAAAAATATATTTTTGAAATAACTTTCATTTACTTTTCTAACATTACAAATAATTAATATACTTTTTGAAAATGAAACTAAAATTAATATATATTAAATGATGAAAATATTTCAATCAAAGAGTTTGTCACTTGACCAATTAAAACTTTCAGATTTTTACCTCTTTTGGCCAATAGTGAAGTAAACTACGGAAAGGTTCCATTTAATGAGCGATTTTTTTTTTCAAAATATTTATTAAACAAGTACAATGTTTACAGTGACAATTATGTATACATGGTAAATTAAAAGGAAAGCTAGAATTACAAACATAAATAAGAATTACATGATTATAAATAAATCTAAGTATTATTCTGGGCAAAAGGTAAACCCGAATACCTGGTCTACTGTTAACACACAAGTAGGCCAATTAAGCTCACCCAACTCACCTAGACAAATTGCCTCACACTACCAAGAGTCAGTCAATCTAGAGTTTGGTCAGATCACCATTGGCAAAGTCACTACAACTATGAAGGTCTAGGTATTTATGCTAAATCTGATGTGTTCAGTTGAATATTATCCATTTTGAAAACATTAAGGATCTGAACTTCTGATTATTAACAAAACCACTTTCAGCAATAACTTAGACAGAAGAAACAAAGCATTTTACCAGCAATAATTCTTACAATGTAATCAGAGTCCATGTTTCCTCGAAAAACACTTTTGGATCTAGGAGCATGTCACGGTTTTTAAATTTTATAAGTTTATTCAGAAAGAATTTTCCCTCATGAATTGCACCGGGATTGAAAACCATTTTACAATGAGTAGACCAGAATGCATAATTGATAAATAATGACAACCTAATAGTAGGGATGAATCTTATCCTAATACTGTCCTTAAGAGAGGTAACAAGGTAAAAAATTTACTTTAAGGTTATCAGCAATAATCCTTCTAGACCTCCAGAGTCCATGGCACGAATAAACCAGATGGTCAAATGTTTCATCATGAGTCTGGCAGAGGGGGCAGATTGGGTCCATTTTGTTGATGCCTCGCCTATGAAAGAGAAACCAATTAGTGCTAATGCCATTTAAATTTATTTTAATAATGAAATCAAAGAATTTTGGTTCCATAGCCCAGCACCTGAAGAGGAAGATGATCTTCTTATTGGTCAGGGCAAGTAGTGGTGTTATGGGAATTGTGACAGGATGAATGAGACTATGTGATTGCCAAATAATAATCCTGTTATCAAACGTATCATTCGTAATTACCATGTAGCTCTTGATCAAGTCAATTGCGACATCAAGGAAATTCTTGACTCTAGGAGGGGGTCTATCTGTCGGGATAACTGGCAAAATGACTTGCTCATATTCAAATGATTTAATAAGCATGGTGATAAAATTAAATATCTTTTGAATATGAATGGCTTGAATAGCATGATAAAAAAGTCCATTATACTTCCGGTGAAGTTGCATCCTGTTAATGCTGATTGCAACAACTTTACCTCCCCAGAAAAGTCGGGATGCAAGAGAATTCATTTTATTGATAAAAGTTTTAGTGATCCTCATGATGGGCATGTAATAGTTGAGCTTGGCCATGATCTTCATATTGAGAAGCATTACCTTACCATGTAAGGAAAGGTAGACTTTACACAGACATTTAGTAAGTCTTCCCATTGAGTGCAGAATGTGATTTTATTTTTGGGCATTTGGGAGTATGTTATGGAATTGTGACAGGGTGAATGAGACTATGTGCTTGCCAAATAATAATCCTGTTATCAAACATATCATTCATAATTACCATGTAGCTCTTGATTAAGTCAATCATGACATCAAGGAAATTCTTGACTCTAGGAGGGGGTCTATCTGTCAGGATAACTGGCAAAATGACTTGCTCATATCCAAATGATTTAAGAAGCATGGTGATAAAATTTAAATATCTTTTGAATATGAATGGCTTGAATAGCATGATAAGAAAGTCTATTATACTTCCAGTGAAGTTGCATCCTGTTAATGCTGATTGCAACAATACCTCCCCAGAAAAAGTCGGGATGCAAGAGAATTCATTTTTTTGATAAAAGTTTTAGTAATCCTCATGATGGGCATGTAATATTTGAGCTTGGCCATGATCTTCATATTGAGAATCATTACCTTACCATATAAGGAAAGGTAGACTTTACACAGACATTTAGTAAGTCTTTCCATAGAGTGCAGAATGTGATTTTGATTATCTTTGGACATTTGGAATATGTTTTGGATATCTCAAAGCCCAAAAACTTTTGAGGGTTGGCTGTAAATTTGGATACAATCTTCTGACCAGAGGATACCTTCCATATGGCTGATTTCAATGGGTTGATGGTGAGACCATAGTCAGCTGTGTATTTATCCAATATGGAGTATAACTGAGGTAAATAGGTTGTTGAAGGGAGGAAGATGATTACGTCATCGATATAAGCCATGAGCTTTATCAATTTGGCAAGCCTTGGTACATAGACACCAAGTAGTTGCTGTTCAATGGCTTTCAACAGTGGATCAATGTAGACTATAAAGAGAAGAGCACTGAGGGGGAAGCCTTGCAGAATGGATGTGTTAGGTGGAAAAAATGAAGAGAGCTTGCCATTCAGCGAGGCAGCAATTTCTCTGTTAGACATGAGGTTATCTATGATCTGTATGATAGAGGTTGGGATGTGATGACCTTTCAGCAGGTTTAGAAGATATGAGGTTATCAACAGAGTCAAATGCTGCATTGAAATCAAGCTGGATAGCTATGACAGCCTGCTTTCTTTGTTGTCTAACATAATCAATTAATATTTTGACTTAGACCAATGGCTAAAATTGGTGAGGAATGTTTCTTTGCAAATTGGGAAGAAGATATATTTTGGAGTATCTTATCCTGGATCTTATCTTTTATGACAGATTTTGGGATTTTAATGATGAGCGGGGACATAGAAATAGGCAGAATGTTTTTTGAGGGTGTAGGGATCTTCATGCTTCTTTAGGAAGGGGACTAAAGCAATAGGATATAGGTGGGGGATTGTTCTTTTCTCCTGTGCCAAATGGTTGGTCATTCTAAATAGGATGGGGATTGTGAAGTGACTTAGATAATCTAACAGGAAGCGCGGTATAGAATGCAGTCCGGGTTGTATTTTATATGGCAATGCTTGGAGTTTGGCTTTCAGCATATCTTCAGTGATACCACGATCATCTTGACAAATTAAAATGTCTTCAATGGGAGTATTAACATGGCTAAGACAATGAAATTTTTGTTCAAAGTGTTTCTGGATTTCCTTAATCATTGGCAGGCCAACAAAGGACTCACCATCAATATTAATGATAGTGGTAGTGGGGGGGTTAATAGCACCCAGTGCCCAAAAGTAGCTTCTAGTCCAACTGTTCTGCTGAGTCAGAAACACCTTGGCACACTTTATAGACAGATAATCTGCAAGTACTTTCTGTTTGGCTTTATACTGTAGCTTAACAGATATAATTTCATCTATAGAAGATGAGGCAGAGTTAAATGTCTTCATTCTGAAACCATGCTCATCCAAGTCTTTTAGTAAATGCCAACTGTCCCTTTCGCTTAATTGTATGGTAGGAGATGAATGATTGAAGAATGCCAATAAAGGCAAACCATACTTCCTCTATAGGTTTGGCAAGTATATCTATTTTTTTAAAATATATGTAAGCCTCAGATGGTATGGCTTCTGTTATATTCGATTTTGTCAACATTCTGATAGTGTTTCAAGTGGGAGTAACATTATTAGCAGCTTCAATCTGAACTACTAGGGCAAAATGGTCTGAAAAGACCACATGTTCTAATTTTGCAGTGATGAGAAAATGTATGTCAGATGTATAAAAGAATAGATCAATCAGCGACCTGTATTTTCTGGTGTAAAAAGAGTAGGAATCATCAGGCATATGACCCTCACCACTCATAAATGGCTTGTCTATCAAGTGAATATAGGTTTTTGTGAATTTTGCATAAGTGATATTAAAGTTGCCAAAGATTAGGGTGGGTTGTTATTATTTACCAAAGGCATATTTATTATGTTAACGACTTTCATTAACGTGCAGCAGGACCTATCTGCATACACATAAATTATATTGATTACCACATTTTTGATCGATTTTTTATGATTTTAGTTGTGATAGTTGAGGGTAGACTGCCTAAAAGAAAAATCCTAAACCTGTTTGAAAGCTAAAAAAAATAATTCTAATTTTTATTTGACCTAGTTTAACTTCAAGGTTATGATATAGCATGTAGAAATGTGAATGATTACACCACAAGGCTTTTGTTTATGTAGGTAATTTATAATAAATGATTTTATAATATTTTCACTGGAAATCTGTATTTCATATCATTGAGTTTTCTATTAACTCTATATTAAATAAGAACAATGCGGAATGATAAAAATAAAGATATAGTATCACTAATCTTACCGAACCAGAAAAGAAATAAAAATACAAGGTCTTATTCATTTCATATGTTTGACATTTTTAAAATCAATTTTATTATCTATAAGAATGAAGTTGTATATTTATTGAATAGTATATGATTCAGCTTATTAGAGTGGTAGATATTTGAATATATATATCAATACCCACGATATATGTATATAAACATTAAAAGCATAAAGTTAGACTAGTCAAATAATAATCAAAATTACTCCAAATTCACACCTCAACTAGACTGGTCAAAAAGAAAATAAACTCTGAAACACAACCAATGGCTTCACTGCTATACGCAGACTTCTCAAGTTCTTTACACTTGAGAAATTTGATTGTAATAGTGAAACCATTGGTTGCATTTTAGAATGTTTTTTTGTTTTTTTTGCTAGTCTTATTGAGTTGTGAATTTGGAGTAATTTTGATTATATATATGAAAAAATGATTAAAGTATTATTAGATATCTAAATACTTGCTTGTGCATTGAAAATCATGTGCATATATTTTAACTTAAACATACATTTAATTGAATGCAAAATGAAACCTTAAATTATCTTTACTTTTGTGAAAAAAAAGAAAAAGGATAGTTTTCAAGGAAGGTCAAATTATTTGCTATTTATGGGGGGGAGGGGGGAGGGAACAGATGAATGAATCTATTAACATATTGCAGGAAGAGAAAATTTTTAAAATTTTTATGATAAAAATGAATTCTTTTACTAACCACCTTGGTACATAAATAGTTGCAACCCAAATCTGTAATTATAAATAACAATCAGAGGAGTTAATTTATCTGTATAGCTTTTGGAATATAGTTAAGAAAAGTACTTTTTATTATGTAAATCTTATTTGCATAAACAAGGTCTAGTTTAAATAAATTCAAAAAATTTATAAAATATATTATACAAAGTCAATACATTTCTTGGGTGTATCATAACTATGAGAATATTTCTTGTGATATTGCAGTGCTTATTTTCATTTGTTAAAAAATTATTTTCAACATTCTATATCATAGCTAATACTAAACATGCATCTGAAAATTCAAAAATACCATGGAATAAATTATTTAGTAGAGAGCTGACTGTTTTTGTAGGATCATATATAGACATTTCTTGTTATTTATTCTGTAGGATCATATATAGACATTTCTTGTTATTTCTATGTTCTGAGTTTAGGATGATTATTCATAGGAAATGAAATTAATGTATTCAAATGCAATCATAGTTTTTATAGCCATGTTTAGTTCTGCTAGTATGCTTCAAGATGAACTGCTTTCATTATTGTATGGATTCTATTGTAGTAACATGTTTGTATGCTGAATAATTTAAAATTAGGTTTTAGTATTAGTATTCATTCATTTTATATTTAAAAATCCAAAGTGCATGTGCAACAGTTTAATGCTGTTTAAATATTATTGTTTATAAAAAACATCGTGCTATATAAAATAATTGACTTATTTACATACATTTAATTTCAAATAAGAATGATGTATTGTAAATTCTAATAAATTTCACCAGTGTCATTCATTCAAGCATGTAAAAGTAATTTAAAGTGATTATTTAATATCTTCATGCTTTCACTTTCAAACACTTAAGATTCGCCCATACAAAAGCGTTTGGATTCGAAAAGATAGATGGCCATTCTATCTTTTCCCAAGACTTTATCATGTGGTTGAAGTGTTAGTATTCATTCATTTTATATTTAAAAATCCAAAGCACATGTGTAACAGTTTAATGCTGTTTAAATATTATTGTTTTATATTGATGTAATTATTTTTGTAATTAAAAAAGGCACACAAACACAGTTTAAATGTGTTATGTATCTAAGCTTTAGACAGGCAAAACTCTCCATACAGTAGTGCCACCCAATGCAAGCCAGAGTAATCAATGGATGCCAGAAGGCTTGTGCATAAAACCTCTATCTAGTGCCTACTCATCCAATATCCCCAGACTATTTTCTGGATTTTGGCCTTTGTCAGTGAGGAGCATTGGATCTGAGATTGATCACTCTGGCTTGCACTAAGTGGCACTACTGTATGGAGAGTTTTGCCTGTTTAATAACAGTTATGAGCAAGCATATAGAAAATGGTGATCATGTGATGTTCAGTGGTTATCTAGTTTAATTTGTTTCACTAATACTATACATTCATGAGTGTAATTTTAAATGTCTTGTGTAAATATTTTCACTTTTTTTTTTGAGGATTTTTTTAATAATGTGTTTGTTTGTATATAAATGTGAGAATGAATCCAACTAGTGAAAATATTGCACCATATGCAAATAAACTTGAGAAATACATTTCACAAATGCATAATATCTGTCTGAAGATTTAGGATGGTGTTATTTTATTTGTAGTTATATATTGAACTATTTTCATCATTTAATTGAATTATTAAATCTTTTTTTTAAACAAAAATTCAAACTATATGTATATTTTTTGAATGCATTTTAACTCATAGTATTAAACTCACATTTTATCTGTTCTTGTGAGTTATGAATAAAGTTTGAATTTAAAAAATACAAATTAAAAATTCAAATGAATAATTGAAATAGTATTATCATAAAACTGTAGATATAATAAATAGATAATGTTAATTCTAATATTCTCTTGTATAAAAGAATTCATAGTATTATTTCCAGGAACTTCCATGCAATCAACTCAAACCATCAAAAAATTTAATTTTAATCTTAGACACGCACTTACAGAAGCTGATAATAAACCCTGGTTTTCACTGCCATATATTCTTAGTATTACTCATCGCCTTATTAAAATTTGCTCTGCAATTCACCAAATTGCTCTATGCATTTCTCTCCCTCTGAACTGATTTATTATCTTCACAAAAGACATCTTACTCCAAACCAGAAATCAAAAATCATATACAAGATCACATGCCCTCAAACCAACTGCCATGCTGTAAATTATGGAGAATCGAAGGCCAACATGTCTATCTTATTAGCACAACACCAGTACATATACAACCATGCTCAGACCCAAATAGATACCAAATCATTTTTTATGAACACTAGTCCACTGCCATCCATATTTTCCGGCTTACATCTGCCACTATCATATGCCTAGAGTGCAGTCATGCCAAGCATTAACTAAAAGAGGTTTGGCACTTTGCAAGAGTTAAGAACACTATTACCAAGAAAAACTCCTGTGTTTTCCTCTCTAAAATGGCCTACTTAAGCAAACAATTAGCTATTCAATTATGCTAATCATCCATTCGTATTTCTTTAATAAAACCAGCAGTATTTTCAGTTCTATCAATTGCTATGACTATGACTATTATAACTTAGTGGAAAGTGTACTAGGCAAAAATTGCTAACTTTACAAATTTTAAGTGTATCTCATATAAGTTTTTGCATATATTTATCCACAAGACACATTTTAAATAATAATAATGGAGTATTTCAAATTATAAATTTTGATTTGTGCTTTAATTGTAGTTCAGTGAATAATGAGTATTTCTTTTTTTTTTTCTAATCTAGCACAATCTACTATTAGCTTGAGATAAACAGTGATTAAAAATAGTAGAACAATTTATAATTCTCAGATCAATTTTTTGCTTCTGTTTTTATCAATGAGAACTTGGTATTCAAAGCTTGAGCCAACATAATTAGAATAAAATGGATGGTACTAAACTTTGTAGTTACTAATCTGGTGTTAGTATATTGGTTTGGGTTCAAAATCTTTTTTTTTTAATTTAAGCTTGATAATAAAAGAAGTTAAAGATAGATGCCAAATGCCTTAGCTGTATTTTTTCCAGCTTTGAATCTCAAATTCTCATTGATAAAAGAAAACGTTAGAAACTGATTTAAGAATGAAAATTAGCAAACTGAAGCTTTTAATAGATGACTCTAGAATCGAAAAAGATAAATACTTTTTTGTTTTTGTTTACTGCAATAAGTTAAGAGAGAATCAAATGAGGTTATATTAGTAATAAATTATATTCATTAAATTGTTCTTGGATATAATTTTTAATAGTGTATTGATACTGTATAGTTTTCCTGTATCCATTTGAAAGATGATGGACTGCATGGTTGTTAAAATGCTAAATTTATGTTTGGCAGATAACTCAACTAGATTTTACTGTAGTTAAATTTCAGTGTGATACATCTTTATAAAAACCTCTGCTCATCATTTTAATTTTGTTTTTAATGTTTATAAAGACTTGGCAATTGTAAAAAAAAGAAAGTGCACAAAAATATTCATTATATATAATTATATGCATGTTTGTTATTTTATTTATACTGATAATTATTTAGTTTTAACTCACTTCATGAAAATTTGTAAGATATCATAAGTCTGGTGTGACAATCTACAATACATATGCTAAATCTGGCACATTATGGGACTAAATTTGGTACATTACATCTTTGATAATAAAAATAAAGTTTAAGTCTAATTTTTTTTAAAGAAATGTGATTAAAAATAATTTTGTTAAAATTCAGGGAAAAAATATAAGCAAAATATATATTAAATGAATGAAATTAACAAAAAAAAAAAAAAGCTATTGTTCCAGGTTTCATTCTGTAAACACATAGTTGTTACTTCTCTAATCCAAAGTGAGATCATAAAAATTTATAAGTTTAATTTTATAATTGTTTAGACTTTGTAAGCTTTGTAGTTTTGTTCTTTACAAAAAAATATTTTCACCATGAAAATAATAGAAAAACAAATCAAGGTTACAAATGACTGTTTCAAATTTGAAATATGTTTTGTTGTTTTCATTTACAAGACAGTCATAAGTCTCATTAAATATAGAGGATTTGAACACAGACTTTCAAGCATCCTTCAACTATCTACGCTATCTCATACCACTGATTCACATAACCACACACATGGAGAAAAGATAAATAATCACCAAAAATATATACTATATTAAGATAGCAAATCTTCATACTTTAATGGATAGGCTTCAATCTACTCCAATCTCTAATTCTTCAGCCGTCCATACCATTGAAAATCTGATGATGGAAAGCCCAAATCCCATGTGTATGGTTATGTCTATCAGTGATATGAGATAGTGTGGATAGTTGAAGGGTGCTTGAAAGTCTGTGTTCAAATCATTTATATTTAGAATTAAACTCCAGATATATGAAGAATGCTTCTTTTTCAAATCGTAAGTCTCATTAAAGTAAATAATATTGAAATTTTACATTTTTTATTGGACATTATTATATTATAAAAAAAGTCATTAAATATCTACCTATACTATATTGTAATTTATATAAAAAGTACATAGTAACACGAAAATTATATTACACACGTGTACTCATGCATGAAAAAAATGATGCTTTGTCCTAATCTATATTGAGAGAAAGAGTAATTGAATTTTTTAATATATATATATATTGTTTTCTGTTTTTGTTTTTGTTGAAAGAAATAAAAACTGCGAAGTAAGTACTATTGTTGTTATTTTTGTAAGAATTTTAAAAAAAGAAAAAAAAATGTTAAAAATAAAGAATTTTAAGATAATTTATGTGTTAGTAGACTGCTGTTTAAAGCCAGAATTGTTCATTAGAAATCAATTTAAGTTTAAGTAAACATAGCTAAAGTCATAAATTACACTTGAAATTATATTTCAAGATGTAAAAGATTTATTGTTATATTTCATTTTGCTTGAATTAAAAAAAAAGGAAAAAATCCAAGAATAGTTTAAGTTAAGTCTAAACAATTTATTTAAAACTTCTGGAAACAATTATATAAAATAAAAATGTTATTAAAATTTTAAGAATAATGTAGATCGCTTTTTCTTGTATAAAGTTCGCTTTCGTCCAATATTAAGCTTTTATTTACCCTTACAGAGTAAGGATTTGTAAAAAAAAAAAAATCTCTTCTTATGAAACACATATCTATTAAATATATGGAGTTTAGATGCTTCAGTATTAAACGTATATTTGTAGCATGTTTAGATAGTGTTTTGACATTTGACAGATTTTGATTAAAGTTATTAAGTAAAATTTTAATTATTTAATTATTTATACTGATATAAATCCAATCATAATGCAAGTAATTTAAATTTTAAAAAAATACATCCGTGCGAATTAAATATTTATATAATTGTAAACCTTAGTAGTGTAAAATTGAGTTGCTGGAATAAATTATGTCAAGAAGTGGCAAGTAGCGATAAAAAATTACCTTTAATGTTAATTAGGGAATATAACTTATCTACCTAGTGTTGGGAAGAAAATTTAATTCACACACAAACCTACACAATTATTTATCAATGTTCACGGTGACATTATTTGCCAGTTTCAGAAGATTTTTTGTGTTACATTTCATAGTTATAATCTTCTCTTTTTTTTTATCTCCAGAATTGTAAATATTATAAAAACATTTGAATTTAATTGTTCTTTATTCAGTAGTCTTCTTTTAGTAGTTTTTATTTTAAAGGCATGAATATAAAAGTACAAAATATTACAACATTTTAACAACTATTATGCATCATTATGTATCCTGAGTTAGATAGTCATATTTGTATACTCATCTATATATATATTATTTTGAGTATATGCTATATCAGTAATCACCTTTTATCTATATGCTCTCATATTATCATTCTGCCTTGTTTTTTTCTCTACTTGCCATTCTCCTATCTTTTTAATTAGTCATTTAAATTTATATATTAGGGTGGAGCACCTACCCCCAAAATAATTAGAAGATAATAGTTGACACTTTGTTTTAAATGCTTTATTTACATTATATATTATTTATTTTATTACTCTATGTGTACAGAGACTTTATAAGATCACAGTGCATATTAACAAATTTACCTTTATTTTGCTGGTAATATCTTATATAAATGCAATTTATCTACTCTACTGTGAACACTTTTTAACAAAAAAAACTTTTATTGTATATATATGCATACACAATATCCTGCAGTCTTTCTCAGAGATTTCAACTGTCCTGCAGTTTTCTTCAGAGCCACTTTTACTTTAATTTTTTAAAATTAAAAATGTTTCAATTGTTCTGCAGTCTTCTTCAGAGCCACTTTTATTTTAACCTGCTGTCTTCTTCATAGCCACTTCTACTTTATTTTTTTAAAGTTAAAGTGATTCTTAAGAAGACTGCAGGACAGTCAGAACTTCTGAAGAAGATTGGAGGACAATCAATACATAAGATTGGATATGCATATATACACAATAAAAGATTTTTTGCTAAAAAGTGTTCAAAGTAGAGTGGTTCAATTAAATGTGTATTAACATTATCCACAAAAGTATTTTTTAATAAAAATATTATGAAAAAGAGAGCAGAAAATTAATTTGATGATGCACAATATATTTACATAAATTAAATTAATGTATGTGTGTTTAACTTATTATAGACTTTTCTTTAAATTAATGTATGTGTGTTTAACTTATTATAGACTTTTCTTTAAAAATTGTACTAGAATTTTTTATTTTTTTATTTCACAAATATCAGACTTGAAAATCTTTTTTTTTTTTTTAATGATTTACAAGTAAATTAATAATTTTTATTTTAATATGTAATTTTTTCATGGAAGATGAAACATTAATTTAAACTTTAAATTTTAGTTTTAATTATATATATATAGCCTACAGTCTGAGTTTTAGTCAAATAAATGAATTTTTATAATAATTATTATTTAAAATATTTTTAAAGTAATAAAAAAAATATATCTGGGTCTCTATTTCCATTTTTTTAAATCTCACTACATGGTTTTATTTAGTCTCTTTTTAAAAAAAAAACCATTAGTACTTAAGTAATTATTTTTATTAATAATGAAATTGTTGTGTTTGGTTGAATTGCACAGTTCAGACTCTAACCAACAGTAATATCAAAAATATAAACTCACTATTTAATATGTATAATTTATTAGAACAAATGTACATACATATTATACAATCAGTAAATACAATTTGACGTATAACTTAGTCAATAATGAGATGGTCAAGCCGAATGACTGGACCCACTTTCAGCTGTATATATTAGCTTGCCTCAAGTTTGTTAAATGACTCTTGTGGCTGTTCTTGACAGCTTGCCTTGAGTCTTCCGTAGTCATAGCAGCTTCCAGCCCTATCATGGTACTTGCCTCACTGTGTAGACATATCAGTTAGCTCACTAGTAGAAACACCTGTCATTTAGCTTAGACAGATCAGTTAGCTCACTAGTAGAAACACCTGTCATTTAGCTTAGACAGACATTTTCTCTGGTTTGCTCCCAAAATGGCTGACTATTTATTGTTAGATACCATACCTTACAGCAATTAGTGTCAGAGAACCTCACCAATGGTTGGGTTTTATACACATGTTTATACATCGGCCATACTTGTTTTTATTTGTTCTTTGGCCATATTTATACATTGATTATCCACATGTTTACACATTGGTTAGCAACAATGAGTGCTCAATTCGATAAGGAAGTAATCTGAACTAGTCCACGTCTGAAGGTAAGGTCAGATATGACACCCCCTCCCTCTAGCTAAATTTGCCCTGGAGAATATAGTCATCAAGATGAAATGGATGATGTGTTATCCACTTTGTTGATTTCTCGTGTTTATTGCTGTCCTTGTCTTGTTTGTTTTCCTTGTTTGATGGCATTGTCCCTGGGTATTTGCTTAGATCATCATTTTCACTTGATGTACTTATCCAGATTGTTTGCTGCTGTCTTCATTTTTTGTATGATTCAGTCTCAGTTGGTTTAGGTGGCGATGAGCTACTACAGTGTAGAGTCCTTTCTGTTGTGTAAGGCTGGTATTCATTTTCTGGTTCTATAGTACATTCTGCAAAGCATGTGAGTACCTATTTGTACTTTTATCTTGCTGTTTTCTTTTTCTACATATTTTGAATCAGTTTTCAGGGCTGAAAGGTTAGTTCCCAGAGGTTTATTGAATAGTAGTAGTTCTGGAGTTTTCCCATTGCTATACTTGGTGCAGAGTATTGTACTAATAGTGTTCTGGCAATTCTTGTACTCCAGATTCCTGCATCTATTTTTGTTATCAGTTTTTTTTTGTTTTTTGAACTAGTCTCTCTGTCTGGTCATTGCCTTCAGGATGGAATGGTGGATTGTATACTAGTTCAATGTCATTATTAATGCAAAAAATTTTGAATGTACTTGATGTAAATGTTATGTCATTATCAGACTCTATTCTCTTAGGTAGTCTATGTGTTGCAAATCACCTTCTAAGAACTTCTAATGCTGCTGTGAAGTGAAGTGATGGGACTTCCACCACCTCCAGATACTTGGAGAATGAATCAACTACTATTAACAGCAGTTTGCCTTTCCATGGGCCTGTATGTTCCATATGGAGTTTAGACCAGGCTGTTCAGCTTTAAGCCACTGGGTTGTTTTTTGCTGGCATGTTTTGATTCATTTTGCACTAACAGCAGTGGTGGACTTTGACTTCAATATCAGCATTTAAGGTAGGCCAGAACATGTATGAACTTGCTATCCCTGGATGCCCATTATGTAACAAACTAAGATCCTATGAAGGTCCACCTAGGGGAATCACTACTCTGGATCCCAAAGATAATGCAGCAATGATCAGTTGAGAGGTTTGGCCTACATGACCAGTAGACTGAATGCAACTTATCTGGTTTTTTTATTTGGACAACCCTGTTAGTTCACTTTTTGGAGGGTCAGTAATGGTCTATACAGCCATTATTTTACTGTTCAGTGGTATGTTTTTTGTCATGTTATTAGATTGCTTGCAGTCTCTGCAGGCAATAAACTCAATGCATTTACACAGGGTAGTGCAAAATCATAGCCTGACAAAAAATTGACCTACTGCAGCATTCATGGTGGGGCATGCTGATAGACTCCTTTGTCAGATGCGAATATTCTCAAGAGATATCTATGATCTGTTTGTAGTTATGAAATAGGTGTCTATGATCTGTTTGTAGTTATGAAATTTTTTGATGCCATTGATTAAAGCCAGAGACTTTCTATCAATTTGAACATAGTTTTTTTTCCAGCCTTTGAGTAGCACTTTGATGCAAAGGCAATAAGGCTGCCTGTCCCATCATTATTTCTAGTGCACAACACTGCTCCTGTTCCAACTGACGATGCATGGCTAGTTAGTACTAACACTTTTTCTGGGTTAAAATGTGCCAGCACTGCTATTTGATATTAAATTTTTTATCTTACTGAAGACTTGATCATGCTTACTGTCCCACTTCTAAACTGCCTTTTTGTCCAGTAGCCTGTACAGTGGTTCAGCAGCCTCAGTTTTATAATATAAGAAACCACTATAATAATTTATGAACCCTAAGAAGGACTGAAGTTCTTTCTTATTTTTAGGTGTTTTGGCTTTTTTATTGTTAAAACTTTCTTTTGAGTTGGTTGAATGCCACTTGCATTTAACCTGTATCCTGGTAATTCAATCTCATTGACTTCAACTATGCACATATCCAAGTTTATTTTAATGCCAGAGGCTTTGAATTTGTCTAGGAGTTACTTAGTGGCACTCCAGAGTTGTTCTGGTGCCTGTGCCACTAATAAGACATCATCAAAATATGGTAGTGTGCTTGATATTCCAGCAGCCAGTTGATCCATGACTCTCTGGAATATTGCTGGGGTGACCAATGTACATTTTGAAAAACCCTTTATGGGTTATTATTGATAATGCTGTTGTAGCATGGTCATCCATGAGTTGTCAACAAGTATGCATGTTTTAGATCAATTTTAGTAAAAAAACCTTACTGCCTGATAATGTGGATAGCATTTGTGTGACAGGTTATGATCTGGATCAAGAGCTTTGTTGATTGTGTATTGATAATCCTCACATAAATGCACATCATCATTTTCTTTGATGATTGGTACCATTGGGGGTGGCCTTTCTGAGTATGATATTTACTCTATAATTCCTTCTGCCCCCCCCCCCATTTAAGCTCTGCTTCTACTTTAATTCGCAAAGCTAGTGGAAATGATCTGCACTGACAACTGATGGGTTTTACCTTTCTATTTAGTGGTAAATGGATTGGTTGACCTAATTACAGACCCATATCTTTTGTTGAAGAATTCTGTGTAATCAGATTTTAATTTAATTAATGTTGTGACCTGGTTCACTTTTGTCGCTGCAAAGCCGAAGTGACTGAACCAGTCATGAACAAATAAGTTATTATGATCACCTCATCTCACCACTAGTGTTAGGTATATAGTCTTCTTAGGCATAATAACTTTGACTGTTGTTTGGTCCAACAGTTTTTTTTTATTGCCCTCATAGTCTGTGATAGACTTGTTGCTAGGATGCAGCTTATATTCATTATTCTTATTAATGATAGCCCAGATCTTTTTTGAAACAATAGACACTGCAGATCTTGTGTCCAGTCCCATTCTAACTGGTGTATCATTAAATCCGGACTGATTGTCATTAATATGATTTTTTCTTATAATTGCCTTTGAAGTTGTTTGGAGTGGATTTTTCCATTCTCACATCAGACAGTGTCATTTTAATTTCAGATATGCAGCCTTTATATGTCTGACTTGCTCAATCAAAATGTACATGTTGTATAATGGTGCAGGCATGTCTGACTTGCTAGCAAAATGTACATGTTGTATAATGGTGCAGGAATTCTGTGTATGTGTGCATTTGTTTATTGCACCTATAACAATGCTTTATACCTGTTGTCATTGAATTAACCAGCTTCTGAGCTGGTTAAGTGTTTGACTGAACCCATGTTATGCTCGATTTTTTATACATTAAACTTAGAAATTTTTTAATGGTTTTGCCTGACAAGTTATTAATTCTGCTAATATTTCTTGAGCCAGAGATGTTTCAAAATCTAAATACAGCATCACGAGCATTGTAAGTCTTAAATTGTGATTGTTTATGCTACAAATAAAATGATCACGAAGTGCTTCATTTATGAAAGTCTTTAAATTCACACTTTTATGCCAGAGAATGGATTCACATTGTGAACTCTCTAGCCCCCCCCCCCTATTCTTGAATGCTGAGATTGAAATAGTATCTCTGCATTATTGTTATAGGTTTTGGGGGGAAATAATCTATGAGAGTTGTTAACATTTTATCAAAATCTAAGTCATCTGGTTTTTCTGCTATATATTTAGATTTGAGTATCTCATCTTATAAGGACCTATTATGGTCATTAATGTGACTACTTTTACTTCAGTATTCTTTACTCTGATTATTCTATAGGTAAGATATTAAATGCTCTTTATAGCTTATCCAAAGAGCATTATCCAGCTCTCAGGGTGATCTGGATCAAAAGCTTTCATAGAGCCAATTGAATTAGCAATTTTTTAATTTTCCCTCATTTCTTCTTAAGAGAAACAAAGTACCGATTTAATTTTTTTAATTTTGGCTAATTACCACTCGTAATTTTAATTATACAACTATGTTTTATAACTATCTAAAAAAATTGATAGTGACAAAGCTAACAGTCCACTAGGGCAAGCTTCTGTCACTTTGTTGAGAGTAAAGCTCTTGTGATTGATTGAAACTTTTAGTTGACATGCGTATAGATTTGTGGTCAATTTTTCATTCAAACAGATCTAAGTGATTTTAATAATTATTGCAATGTAAACATGACAAATGTCTTTAGCCCCATGAACTGGCTTATTTTGTACTATTTTTCGAGTCAATGGGGAAAAACTTTCCATTTGTCTGACTGTGCCAAATCACAGTAATATAAAAAATGTAAACAGTCACTATTTAATATGTATAATTTATTAGAAATACATACATATTACACAATCAATAAATATAATTTGACGTATAACTTAGTCAATAATGAGATGGTCATGCCGAATGACTGGAATCACTTCCAGCTGTATATATTAGCTTACCTCATGAGTTCTAGTTTTAAGCTCTTCCAGATACACTGGACAGCTTGCCTTGAGTCTGCCATAATCATAGCAGCGTCCAGTCCTATTGTGGGAATTGCCTCACTGCGTATATGTATTGGTTAGTGATTAGTAGAAATGCCTTCGCTGTTGGAAATGGTCTCAATGAAAAGCACATTCAGTCATTCAGGTAGACAGATGTACTTTCTCTTAAGAGTGTGTACTGGCGTTTAGAGACAGGCATTCTCTGGCTTGCCTCCAGAAAGGCTGATTATTTATTGTCAGATCCCCTACCTTACTGGCAGCAGTCGGATTCAGAGAGGCTAACCAATGGTAGAATTTTATACACATGTTTACACACATTGGCCATACTTGTTTTTTACCTTTTGGACATTATCCACATATTTACACATTGGTTAGCAGCAATGAGTGTTCAGCCTGATCAGACAAAGAAGAAATCTGGGCTAGTCCACTTTTGAAGGCAAAGTCAGATATGATAAGAAATTATATATATTTGAAATTTAAAAAAATCTAAATTAAAATTTTGTTTTCATCTTGACAAAAATAACACAAAAATTTTCAAAGTTTTGTGGTTTTACTTGTTCCTTGATTAGATTTGATATTTAAGAACAAAAATAAAGTATTCATTAATATTATTTATCCAAAACAATCTGTATTAAATAAGAGACTTGTAAAATGACATTAGTCCAAAATAGTGCTGGCATGAAGCATCATCACTTAGCTTAACATTTGTATGGAATTAATTGAAAGAACTTTGTAGACTTTTAAACTTGGAAAAATTGCTATAATCATTGTTTTATGCTTTGAAATCATTTTAAATGAAATTTTAGAAGCAAAAAAAGTGAACATATTTAATTTGAATTAGATTACATGGCAACATGGGGCAGGTGAGTATGTAAATATGTGAAATTCACATGAGACTGATTGCCTCACAAAAAAATAGCTGCTGCCTATCAGAAAATAATATAAACAATATATATGAGTATAAAATTTGCATTTTTCTAATTAATTTATGAATTTTTTTGTTTGTTAATTATTATTTTTAGGATGGGATATAATTGAAGTAGAAAATGTTGAATTAACAATGTTTTTTAAGATAATAGGTAGGTATATTGCCTCAAACATGAAATCTCAGATCGGAAAATGAAATAGTAGCTAAAAACTTTTTAGATTTTTATTAAAAGTCTTTTGATATATTTTAAAAAGATAATACTGAAGTTATGCAATGTGAGTAAAGAAATTATTCATCTATATTAATTGTTATTGTTGGCTTATTATCTGCCATTTTCTTACTACCTATCAATTTTATCTTTTGAAAAGGGATATTTATGTGAGTTTTAGTTAAACTTGTTTTATTTTGAGGTTAAACTCTCCATACTGTAGCCATCAGTGTAAGAAGAATAATCAATGGATGCAAGAAGGTTTGTGCACAAAATCCCTGTCTAGTGCCTACTCATCCAATATTCCCAGATTAGTTTTCAGCTTGTGGCCTCTAGATAGGAATTTTATATATAAACCTTTTTGCATTCATTTGATTACTCAGGCTTGCACTGATGGGGCTACTGTATGGAGAGTTTAGTTATGTGTAAACAGCTTGTGTAAGCATAAGAAATGGTAATTATGTGGTTTTATTCTGTTATCTCAGTTTAACATGTCAAGCTCACTATGGGGGGGAAATGGGCCTTTTTTCATATATAGGAATTGAAAAACCAATTTCTGCTGAAAACCTTATGCGCTATGTATGTTTATTTTATTACTGAGACTACTTAAATTTTTTATTTCTAACATTGTGTTTTTTTTTCTAGGTTTAAATATATTAATTTTAATACGAATTTAATTCACATTTAAATTTTTATTATTGAAAGAATCTGGGTAGGAAATAGAAAGGATTATTTTGTCAACAAAATTAAATAAAAAAATAAATTTGTGTTATTGAAATAGAATGTTTTAATATTTTTGGTTTCACTAGATAAATCCTAAATATCATTCTAATTTCACTTCAGTAAAATTGTACTGAATGCAGTAAGAAATTCAGCATCACCTTATGGAATGTGAAATGACAATTGTAAAGACTGCTTTAGAAAAAACTACATATCTAGATAAGTATTTCTCAATTCTTTTTCCTGCAAGATCAATTAAATTTACTATATACATTTTAGTGCTATGTAATTGGTAAATTGAGATATTTATGAATGTTTTTTTTTTTAGAGTTGTGAACTCTATAGCAGAGATTTGAGAATCACAGGTCAATTCCATCATTTCTGATGCTCAAACATGATTATTATATTCATTTTAATAATAAAAATCAATGCAATATTTTTGAGTAATAAATTTTCCAAGTTATTGGGAAGCATCTGAAAAGTATTTTGGTGTTTGAGACTTTTATGATTTATTTTGAAATATTTTACATAAATGTAACACGATAATTAAGGCAGTAGATTTTCCTTGAATTTTAATATGGTTATTTTTTAATATTTTGATTATTTTTTAACTCAAAGAAATATGCAAAATAATCTATATTAATTTTTTATTTTTTTTATTATGATAACTAAAAAAAATTATTACTTACCTTGGAGTGATAATCTCCAGGGTGAAAAACAGTACTCTAATCAATTTTCCAAACTTACAGAATGAGGCCTATTTTTGGAAACAGTTTTTCATGACTCACTTGTAATGCATATTTAAATGGATGAAGGGGAAGAGTTGAATAAAGAAATATTATTTATATATTTTATCTAATTCTATTTCAAATTTTTTATTGAATATATTTAATTAATATATAAATTCATTAATCGGATATATAAAGAAATGTATTATAAAGAATGACATTGCTTTCTATATTTTTACTGATCATGTTTCTGATATGCACATTGGTAAATTATATTTCTCAAAAGAAAGTGACTAATAATTGGATAATTCCTATCATTGCCAAAAATTCACTTCATAAATGTATATTAAATCATAAAAGAGAGCAGCTCTCTTAAACTGTGCTCGTAAGATTTAGATACATGTTTTGAATTGAAAGTCAAACCAACAAATCAACTTTTGTTTTCAATAAAGTAGCCAAGATTTGCAAATAATTTGAAAACTAAGTCATCATCTGGTGATATTTCATTTTCAGTGATAAATAATTTGGATTATCTCAAAACAATTATCCTTTCAGTTTTTAATACTTTGTTTACCTATGTTTTTTTGATAAAACTTTGAATATTTATCATATATCAGTCTTGGCCATTCTGTGTAAGCATAATTTTATTTTGTTTAGTGAGCTTAAGAATAAACTTCTTATCATGCAATATTTTATGTGATTGTTATTTTCATCCAAAAAACATTGCAACTTCTTTATAAAAGTTCAACAAATTTTGTTAGCCCTTGACTGCCAAGAGATAGATTTATGAAAATTTCCCTTCTTTTAACAGCTTTTTTAAAATTAATGTAACTGCAATAGTTTTCAGTTGATGAAATTTACATTTTTTTTTTTTGCTGCAGTGGCTAAAACATCTTTCCGATTTTCTGACATAGTTTTAGATACTATGTTTTTCTGTGAAGATTGTAATGTTTTAAATAGGGATGTCCAAATGCCCTTCTTTTACCATACATTGATTGTGCATTATCTGTGTATATATGTAATACAAATTCCATTCAATGCAATTTCTTTTTAAGTGTTAATAGTTCTTAATTTTTTATTATTAGTATCCTGAATAATTGGTTCACAAAATAATATATCTTCATGCTACTTATTGGATCATATAAAATGAATAAAAGCAATCATTTGGCTGTATCTGTTGACTCATTCAGTTGTAGAGAAAAAAAGTTAACTTAATTTTATTCATAAACTGAACTTCTACCCACTCAAACATTATATTGATTTTGTATGCCACCATGATATCGAAAGTGGAATTAATTCAACTTCTTTCAAGTTTTTGTTACTAAATATAACTCCAACAGAATTTTATATCACATGAGAATACTAATGAATCATCTATACTTATGAGCTACCAGATTATAGTTTTCAATGAGAAAATGTATTCTTTAAGTATTTTTTCTCTCATTTGTTTGCAAGAAAAAAAAAGAGGTGTGTTTTTTTCTTCAAAGGTATACATTTTGAATACGCAATGTTGAAATAATTTGTAATCGCATACTCTCATCTGTAAGAATTTCATAGTAAACATATTATACACTTCAGGAGTAAATCTTTTTTTTTTTTTTTTGGCATCATTCCAAATAAATGTGTATTTTAAGTAACCACAATCATATTTTCTTATTATTTTTCATCATTTTAATAATTGAAAACTTGTTGAAAGATTTTCATTAATTTTTCTTTGATTGTACATTTTGTCTGTAACATTTTTTCTTTCTTTTAGTGACGGTTTTTTTTTTTTTTTTATGGAACCACTCATCCATTATTGAAGTAAATATTAAATAATAATAATGATATAATTATTATTTATATAATACATTAATTATTAAAATAAAAAAAATATTTCATTTATGATTATGAACAATTACCCACACTTAACTTGTATCGTGCATCTGTTATTTTAGCTTGGAGACAATAATTGCATTGTACATGTTGTCACAAACTTGTTCAGTTGAACATATCTTGACCAGTTTGTCTATCTGCTGAGATTTTTTGAATTGTATATACAATAATGAAGGATAATAGTTGTTGAGTGTTGATTGATAAGCAGTTCAAAATTGATTTGATATAGATCTGCAAGTGAGTGTTGATTGATAAGCAGTTCAAAATTGATTTGATATAGATCTGCAAGCTAAGAGAAATTAGAGAGAACTAGTAATTCTTGTGTCAACTTTAACCAAATCAACTTTGAATTCTTCATCTGATGGTTCTGAATGAACAAAACTCTTCAAATGAATATATAAACTATTCAAATTTAGCACTTGCAATTCCCCAGGGGATAATGACCGACATTTGGGGCGTATGTGCACTACATCATATAGCTAATATTAATATAGTAGTGAAATAGAAAAATATTAGAAAGACTTGTAGTTATACTTTATTGATTATGCTTTTGATTTTATTGAGCATTTTAAATCACAGATATATCTCAGAACATTTGCAATATTGGAGTGCTTTATTTTTCTAATCATTGGAAATTTGTTAGCTAGATTAGCATTAACAATTGTTAAATCATTGTAATATCAGTAAAATGCAAACATCAAATATGTGATGATAGAATTAGCTAAAAGTAAAATGACATGTTTAGAAACAATATTACTGAGAGGGATAGATAATCTTTATATGGAAGTCAATATGTATCTGGAGCAAATTAGATAGAGTTTTACAAGCCAAACATTTATGCAAGTCATTACTAGTTTCTGATATGAATATAATACAGAATTGCAATTTGTATATCAGTCGCATCATCTCTTTTTTTAATAGCATGTTTTTATCTTATAACAGTGATTGCACTGGCATGATTTGAGAAGGCATGACATGGTAATCTCATAGGCAAGGCAGCGTTCATTAGTCTTTTTTCATTTGAATAATTTGAAAGAAGAGATATTTACCAATATTGTTATCTTACACGATCTAATGCTTTAGTTTAAATATTGCTGAAGTAAATGTCAATATCATTACTAACATCTTTTGAGTGTTACTCTTCAAGTATCATATAATTGTTTCTCCTGTAAAATGCAAGCAGATTTTAGTGCATATGAAAACCCCACATCATATTAATAAAGATATAACAAATTTTTCCATTATTTTATTCATTACTTGTAGCTTCAAACGTATGACAGTAGAGTAAATTATGTAGAAGTAGTAGCGTATAATGCCAAATTTTCACCTGTGACGAATATTGCTTTGATTTAATCTATTTACCACAAGACTTTCATAGATCTTAATATATATATATATACATAAGATTGATTTATTAATTATATTAAAACAAGATTTTTTTTTTAAAGTAAACAATTGTACATATTTTCTGTATGCATGAATATATTTGGATTTTAAAATTTGAGATTGAACATTTTGGATTATAGACACATATTATAACCTGAGATTTACTATTAATAATAATTATTTTTCACATTACTATTTTCTTTTTAGAGAAAAATAAATAAATAATAAATTAATCAATATATGACTTGAACTTTTTTTTTTTTTTTTGCATGTGCTGACGTTAAAAATTGTTCTTGTTGAGGTCATCAGAAAACAGTGAACAACACCAAGACAACAAATAATCCATTCATTCATTTCTAATTACACTTTACTTTTTTAAAGTGTCTATTTGACTGTCTATTTTTCAATCTAATAAAAGTTTAAAACTGTTTATTTGAAGTTGCAGGATTTTTTTGTCAGTAATGACTACATTTAAATTTAGCACTCATATTACTATAAATTATTTCCAATATAATTATTTTATTTTTTTTTAAGTGTCATAGCATCGGCCGGGACGCGAACCTGCAACCCGGGCAATTGCCTGCTAGTGCAAGGCAGTCGCGCTGACCTCTCGACCACCAATGCAAGACAATTAATTTTTAAAAGTAAAATTATATTATTACATACTAAACTTAAATACTAGTGTGGTTTTATGTTGTGGATTATGAAATAATTTTTTTAAGTATGGAAGATAATTATGAATAATCAATAAGCAGTACCCTGACAAGAGAATCTCATGCTACCTTATCGAATGATATGGCATTGGTTCATTGAAAGCTAAATACTATTCCCGATATAAAAAATATATTTTCTGTTCTTTATCTGATTCCCCCCCCCCCATTTGTTTTAATTTTTTACCATACTTCTTTCCATTCACTTAGTTGTTATGAGTCTTGGTCATCTCTTTGTATTATTTGTGATATTACAATTATTTATTTATGCAAACAATTTTTATCCTTTGATTATATACATAGGAAGTCTTATTCTAATATTTTTCTTTTATGAAAATATGTATATATGAATAGTATGCAAAACTTGATGTTGAGATAGAAAAAGTTTATCTAGTCAAGCGTTGGTGGCCTAGTGGTTAGCATATCTGCCTTCCAAGCAGCTGGCTCGGGTTCGTTTCTGGTCAACCCATTTGACATATGAAAAAAAAAAAAGGTTTATCTAATTGGAGTTACTTAGTTTTAATTTTTCACAGACCATATAACACTGATGAATCTCTAGAAATTGGATTTAGAATTGTACTTAGAATCAACAAAATTATTCTATTTTTGGAAGTTTTATTTAGGAATGCTACTAGATATTCCCCCAAATGTATAAAGACTTTGAAAAGTTGTTCTCAGAATGTTCTTTCAAAATCTGATTCATTGATGATAATGATAGCAAAGTAATGGAACATGATCGAAGTATTTCACTTTTTAAAAAGATTTACATAATATACAAACTTGATTTGACAGGAATTTTAAAAAGACATAAATGCACTTCAACACTTGAAAATATTAAGCATTAAGTTTGATGTAATAATTCATAGAAACTTATTTTGTGGAAAGATCAAGTTCAGTGTTGTATGTATTGAATATTCTTAGAATTTCTAGATTTATCTGTCAAATATTGATGATCTCAAAAAATAATTCCATTCAGATATGCATTTACAATATTTCAAAATTAATTTCAGACAAGTTGGATAAAGCTTTTACTCTTTATTGGATGGGACTATTTTATCACTATAAATAAAAAATCTATTTTTTTTTCTTATAGAGTTTAATGGATATGTCAATAGGAACATTTTATTATGGTTCAAGGTTAATTATATAAAGATATTGACATTGAAAACTGTGACTGGTCTGTTGTTATTACATTTTTGTTCAAAACATGGATTGATTATCATGAATACTTTGTTTACATAGAAATAAATCATGATAAAGATATATAGATTCCTTCATATTCAAAACAATGGTATCTCATGGATTAAAATTATAGTTATAGAGTCAAAATATATAAATAAAGAAAATCAATATTATATAAAATTTAAAGGCACATATTCTTAGACAAATTGTAGATAGTTTGAAATGTTCCAAGAAAAAATAATGACATTAAAAATAGTTCCTATTCTAAATTTGATATGTGTTATTTAGAAATAATTCCTACTCATGATAAGTTTTAATAATAATAAAACAGTAAATCGTTCAATCATCTTTTTCAAGTTGATATTGATGCATGGAATTCTTTTAACAAGTGTGTTAATATTATAAGCAAGTCTTTTCATTGGTTTCATTAAAATGGAAAACTATTTAACTTATGTATTGAAATCTCTGTATTGCTTAAGAAGCTTCATATTTATTTTATTGTTTAACCAAGAAAATGTTTCCCTTTAATCATATCACCAATAAATGTAATTGCAGACATTGTTTTTGTTTTTTTTTATTTTTGAAAGTAATGTATAGACTTGAAAAACAATATAACACCACTAAATTACTGATTACCACTTTTTACATGATAGTGATAATATTTTGAAAGCATTAAGGTAGTATTTAGATCACATTTGAATGAAGTCGTACAAGAATTTTGATGATAGGATTGATTTAATAGTATTAAGATATTGTTTTTTCAACCTGTCCAAACCAATAAATTATTATTTTTTTCAGAGTTTGTTTCCAGCACTTATCGCTATCATAATTGAACTCCTACCTTTAAATCGATTCTATTCCTTATGAGTATTCATATTCATTTTATTGTTTTGCCAAGCAAAACATGCCCATGAAGTTTTCTCATTATATTTTAAGAATATTTATTTTGATCTAATTTACAAAAATAGAGGAGATATAAAGAACATATTTTATGACTTATAAATATGATTATTATCCATTGCAGCAAAAGCATTCAGGATTATTTTCAGTTATTACTTTTATTCCAGAATATTTGACTCAGTTAATCAAAAAGTTTGTGAAAATGTTTGATAGTTATTGTTTGTCTATGATGATGTAAGAGAAAGATGATGATAGAAAAATCTGAGGGATTTGAAATAAAAATATGGTATTAAACAAGATTCTGTATTAACTCAAAATTTGCTGATGTCTTTATAAAACATGTCAAGATGTGATATAAATTTAATGATAGGTTTTAATCTGAAATGAAGTTTTCGATCCATTATACTCAGTAAGGATACATTAGAATTTGTTTGCTATTTATGAATTATACTAGAGAAAAAAGTCATTTGTAAAACTCTAAATTGATGTTTTAAGATTTCACAAGAGCAAACAATGCCCCACCTGACAAAATTTTTTTTTTTTTGAAAATAAACAGCAATTTTTAATTATTTATCAATTATTTTTATGGATTTTTTCTAATAACTATTTAATAAGTTTATAAAAATTTGCACGATAATTTATTGCTTAAAAATGAAAAATACAGTTTTGTACTAATTTACAATTATACTTTTTTATATTGTTAACAACTCTTTTTCACACTATTTTACAAAATTGTAGATATTCATTTAATTTTATATATATATTTTTACATAAATTGTTGTCTCAGTAAGTCAATTTCTGCTTTTTTTGTACCAGCTATTTTTGTAGTAGTTTTTAAAGGTGTATCAGTTATTTTCCTATTGAAAATGATGATGATATAGCAATGTGCTGGATAACTAAAAAAATAATATATATAAAGTTTTTGAATATTAATTATCCCCCCCCCCTTTTGTAGTTTGTAATTTAACTAAAACTTTAATTAGGATATGTGATATGATTTTCAGCCAACCTAATGTCTCATTCATCATTCTCTTTAAAACCACCCTTTTCTATTAGTCTTATTTTCTGAAATTGTTTTTTTTTAATGTTTTTATTATGCATGAATTTAAATTAAGAAATCATTTTGAAAGGTAAACATTATGGTAACGGTAAATTTTTGCTAATTTAACAATTAAACTTAGGCATCACTGTGTATTAATTATATGCATGTATTTTTGTCTGTATAAGTAAATTAGGTAGTTGCTTAGAATTACTATGCAACTGGGATAGCAAGCAAATTGAGGTACTTAAAACTTTTTTAACATCTAATAGCAATGGATCTTTCTTGATCATGATTAGTAAATGCACTCCTGATGATGAGCCAAATTATGCTAAATGTAAACTGGGTACACAGCTCAATAAATCCACATTACTTATTTTTTCATACAGTATACTTAAACAGTGTAGCATGAATATTGTACTAAATTATACATAAATAATAATCTGAATTAAATAACATGTGTTAAGATTTTTCTTGAAAGACACATTTATTTAATTCACTTTGTTGTTGTTTTTTTTTTGTTTACAGATAATTATTGAGATAAAATTTTTTAGCATATTTGGGAAGAACTCTATTTTCTTTGACATAAAGCTTGTTAATTAAATTTAACACATCAGTTATTGTTTTTAACATTTTTATGTATTCAAGAAGTTTCTTTTTTAAAAAAATAATAGTGGCTGTATTTTTTTTTTTTAATATTACTCCTACATGCTTAACTAACAAATTTACTTGTTTTTTTACAGATGCACATTTTATTCAGAAAATGTAAATGTAGAATAATTTTTGTGTCATTATATCCAAGTTAAAAGGCCTGGACATTGTTAAGTGCCACAGTAGAGTGGTTGTGGCTCAGATTTCAAAGTATATGAATCACAGCTCAACTCCATTAGTTCTGGAGCTTTTGAACAACAAATTATTTTATTATTATTTACATAAAGCTAAAAGATTGTTTGGGAATATAATAGCAGTTTGCAGTTTATTTTACCTAAATAGATTATTATACTATTTTTATTACAAATTTTGCTTTCAGCTGATCATTAATTTATTTCTATTTGTTGTTTGTGAATGTGTACATTCAATAAGAGGAAGTATTTACATTGTGTTTATTTTCAATATTGTCTAATTTTACATGTACATTGTAATTATAGTACTTTCTTTTAAGTTCAGTAATATTAATAACATATTAATTATATTTAAAAAAATGCTTATAATTTTGCATATAAATTTGTAACATAGTTACTGAAAATGAGGTATCTTATTTTTTAAATCACTTATATATATATATGTTCATTGTGAAACTAAATATTATGAAATAATTTATTTTGTGAGCTTTTATTCCATGAAGCTTTCTTCATTCATTGAAATGCAAAATTGTTGTGAATGAAAAACATGATGAACAAAATTTCCTGCATACAACACTTTTGTAGATTTTGACTTTCATCATTTTTTAAGAATCTAATTTGGTGCACATATAAAAATATGATGTGGAAATATTTTCTAAGGTCAAATATTTAGAAGGATTTATTAACTATATATTGGGTTTGCAGAAAAACAGATGCCTGTTGTGAAACATAAACTAAATATCAAATCCAATTTTAAAAACAAAATATATATTTTGAAGGAAAAGCACACAAGTATATATATATTCGGTGCTTGTCTTATAGCTAAAGATGCCGTTGGATGGTGCCATTTTCACGCTAAAAGATGAGTACCTATTCGGTGCTTATCTTATAGCTAAAGATGCCATTGGATGGCACCGTTTTCACGCTAAAACTATAAAATATGAACATTCACGGACCGTTGATTTTAATAATTTTTCTGTGCTTTTTTGTAATGTGAAAAAAAACAAAAAACAAAATCGTCTTTTTTAAATATTATTTTTTATTAATGTATACAATTTAAATGATAATAATAAATGTAAAGTAAAATCAACAAATTACAATTTGATTCGTGTGTTTTATATCGTATACTTTTTTAATTGTGTTACAGCTTTTTTTTATCAATTTTCTATCGGATATTTTTTTACTTGTGTTACGGCTTTTTTTTATCAATTTTTTATCGGATATTTTTTTACTTGTGTTACGACTTTTTTTGTTGTTGTTTAACTAAAAAATAATAATCGCAATAAAAGCAAAAGTTGTTACGGTTAGATTTAGAGTTAGTTTTAGGGTTAGTTTAGGGTTAGGTTTAGGGTTTTTTAGAGTTACTTTAGGGTTAGTTTTAGGGTTAGTTTTAGGATTAGTTTTAGGATTAGGGTTAGTTTTAGGGTTAGTGTTCTGTTTGTTTGTAATGCTAAAATAAAATTCAAAATCGTAACCGTACTCGGACAGAAGAAAGAAGCTCAAACTTTTTTAAACATCAACAAACACATACAAATGTCTTCTTTACTTATTAAACATGTTTGTAATATTTGCTTTTTATTAAATTTACAAAAAAACCTGTGTATTTGGACTCTTCTTACTGGATATTTTTTTCGTACCGCTCTTTTTTACTTCAAAAATATACAGTACGTTACTTGACACGTTACCTAATTGCAACTCAATAAAAACATAGATATTTAACATTTTCCCAAATAAAAGTTCAATACAGTATGTTGTAAAAAGTCTTATAATTATTGTTTTAAAAAATCTGAACATTTCAATAGTTTAAAATAAAAAAAAATCCAATGAAAACAACATTTCAATACAATTCAAATACAAACTCTCTCATCAAGCTGTAATTATTTTATAAATTGTGCTAATTCGGAAAATGTATTTGCTGCTATGCGACATACATGCTGTACTGTGACGCGACATAGCGGCCTGCATTCTGTAGCACAACAAAAAAGTTGTATTATAGAAAACGCGGGTTCGAACGTGTCGGCCGTGGAAACAGCATTTTTATGTGTTTTCGCGCCAAGGAGCGGCATCTTTAGCTAAAAGATGAGTACCATATATTCAAAAGTAAATATATTTTTAGGATAATTTTAATGAATCTAAAACTTTAATAACTGAATAATCATTAGAAAATTATAAATATTTGTTACAAGAAAATTATAGATATTTGTTACATAGTATATGACCAGCATGAGACTTGATTTGAAATTTTGGTAATAGTTTCAAGAACTATTAACATTCTGCGCTAATACCTGTGTGTGTGTGTATATATAATCTAAAATGTTAATATATCACAATTTAATAAAGTGCATAAAAAACAATGCTGCAAATAATTTTAAAAACATAGTAAATTTAGTTTTTTATTTCAACATGGAAAAATATATATTTATCTGAAAATTACAAAATAAAAAGTGTAAAGTGTTTTTTTTTTTTAAAAAAAAACATAATAATAATAATAACTAAAATATAAAAAAACAGAACATATTTTCATTATTTTTTTAAATTAAAATTTTACCAAGTAAATAATAATTAGTAAAATTATATCTTTAGTCAGCACTTTGTTATGATCTATGTGTATATAACCTGAAAATAACTATATACAAATGTACATTGATCTTTATCTAAAAGCAAATTGGATTAACTATCTAAATATTATGTTTAAGTGATAAGGGTTAACCAACATTTGTCACTTTCATGGTATAATTTATTTTACCATTACAGTTTTAAGCAGATGATACATATTTTAAAAACAAAAAACCATATTATGGAAATATGGTTTTCTTTTAATAGAGAAGATGAAAACATATCACATATATTTTGAGGCCATAGATAGGAGTAGATGTCAAATAGCAAAATGCTACAAACCTGGGATAGTATTATAATTTCAATTATTCATAAAAAAGTAACTCCAAAAAGACAAAAACGAAAAAAAGAAAGTAAAAACAAACTTGTCTAGAAGTCAATTTTGCAATGAATATGCAAACCAGTCTATGAAACACAATACATCTGCATATAAAACATGAAGTGTGTCCATTTTTTCTGTTATTTGATATATTATTGTTAATTTTTTAATTTTTTTCAATGGAATTTTTTTTTTCTCAAAGTGCTTCAATACTTTTCTGTTTGTAGCTCTCCATTGTATTCTATTCTGTGTCATATTTTTTCAATTGAAACAATTGGCATTTTATTTCTTTGGAATGTCTTTGAAATCATCTTTATATTATACATGGAGTTTATCTTTTCCATGAAAGCCATGCTTAAGTTCACCATAAGAGACCCTTTAGGAGATCTTGCATTGTTCATTGTTTTATATGTCCAAACCAATGAAGATGAGATTTTATAATAGTGATCTCCATAATATAACATCCAGCAAGTTGAAAAACATATTCATTGATTTTATGAACTTTACATTTTTATTTTTAAAATTTTATGGAGTATCCTTCAATTTCATTTCCACGCAATAAATTAGGTAAAATAAAAATTCTGCTTATAGCTAACTTAATTGCAGTAGATATTTAAATATGATAAAATATTTTAGTTTTTAACTTTTTAGAAGAAGAAGCAGTACATTGGTGTCTGTGTTGTGTCTCAACATCTAAATTTACCTTTCTACCTTTAAAACAACCAAGGTATTTAAACTGTGTTACATTTTCAAGATGATAGCTTCTCAAATTTAAAAAGTTTCTGAGGATTTTTTTTTTTTCATCACATAAGTTTTTTTGAACATTACTTGTCAATCTTAAGATTTTATATTTTGCTTTCAAAACATTAAGTACATTCTCTAAATCATCTTGTGAACTATAAAAATAGCATCATACTATAAGTTCAGAATCTAAAAAGTTCTTATTCTTGCTTTTAATTTATTCAAATAAAAAACTTCTCTATCAAACCAGTATCATATTTTGATTCTCATTTGAGTAAGCTGCATATTAACAATTTTATTGGCCACTATCATGAAAATTGAAAATAATATTAGAGCAAATATGTACCCTAGTTTATTATAAGTTGTCATTTCAAATGCCTCAGACTTTTCATCTGTGCTAATAATATTTCCCGTCATTCCTCCATGTAGAATCTATATAATACAAATAAATTATGGTGGAACAACAACTAATTTTAAACAATGTCATAGCCTTATTTTATTAATTGAATCAAATGCCTTGATCAAATCAATAAAAGTAATATTTTCATTTTTTTGTTGTCAACACTGATTACCATTGGTTTAAGGTATAAAATGATGGCCGAGATCCAATATCCATGAATTGGAATAATTTTATTTTGCTCAGTCTAAAACAGTGTTGTCCAATCTTTTCTCATTAGCATATACCTAGTGATCCATTTCCATAATCTGTATTTTTCATATTAAAAAAATGTTTTTAATTAATATATGTTTTTTTTTTTTTTCATAATTATATTTTGGAATTGTAAATACATAATCAAATGAAGTAATTGAAAGACAGTGGAATAATAAGATGAACAGACAGTGCATATACACAATGTCCCTTGAGTCTGGACACATAGGAAATTTTATTATCTATATATTGAGAGGTAGCAGATGAATTTAGTGCATGACAGCCAAGAAGGATTCCATTTGGCTTTTCCATAATGGAAGGTGTACTTAATGAAAATCACAGATGTAACACACTTGATTGAACACATAAAGAGTGAATGTGCTATAATTATAGCAATGTGGATTTATTACATTGAATTCACATGAATTTTACAAAGCACATAAACCTTGCATTGCAAATGATGGAAATCGTATTGAAGACATTATTTAATATTCCAGTAATAAATTTCATTTTTTGAAAATATATATTTTTGCCTATGTGCCCCAACTTAAGGGACACCCCTGTGTACATTCAAAATACCAAAAATACAATGAATTCACTAAGTATATTACAATTTATATTTATAAAAATCTGTATTATATTCATTAATAGGTGTATATGCCTTTGTTCAATATTATTCATTTTTTTTTTTTTGCTCAAGCATTAAAATTATCATTTGTTGGTATTCCTTATGTTGGGAATCACTGATAAGAATATAATGTTCGTTCTTAAAAACAGTTAATTGAAGAAGTTCACTTGCCTTTTCTTTAGTAATAATTAAAAAAAAAGTAATTTCAGATTTTTTTAAAAAAAAGCTTATTTGATATTAAATGATTTGTGTTAAATCAAATATTAAATGTTATTAAGGATAAAAATACAATTGATTTTAATTTTATATCAATTATTACCAGTTCACTGCTAGATTAAGATCTTTCCAAAGCTAATCCAGTTTCATTTATCCATATTTTTTTGCCTTTTCATCATTTTATCTAACCATTTTATATGCCATCTGTTTCTAAACCGTTTACAATTTTTTTGTGATTCATTCTAAGACTTCAGTTGTCCACCTATTTTCATCTTTTCTATTGGCATTTTCAGTTCCAGTCTATTGCAGTCTTTTTATTCTTTCAGTGATGTCAGTGATACTTATTTGTTCTCTTACTCATATATTTTATTTTAATCGTTTTTTATTTCTACGATAAATTTCTCTATAATTTGCTGCATAGTTTGTTGTCTTTGTATTGCTTTTTAGCGATATATATATATTGAGTATATATTTTAATATTAAGTTACTTTTTTTAAAAAAAAAAAACAACTTGTCAGTCCAAGTTTAATTCTATGATTAATTTCATTTATTTTGTTTTCATCTGTAATAATAATATGACCAGATAATTTATTGCTATTAAAATTTATATTTTAATTTATACACCAACAGCGCAGTTAATAATTATTATATTATTTGACAACAGAAGTGTGTAATGGCAATATTTTTTTTTTTTTCAGGCAGAAAATAATTATTTTTCAATTACTCTATGTTATGGATATTTTCTCCCCATATTTCATAAATTATTTGACATTGGATTGATGATCAACAAATATTTCATGATGTATATAATTGTATATTCATATTTTTGTCTTTGTTCTAAAATTAATCACAAATATATTGCAGCATTTCTAATACATAAAACTTTTATACATTTTTTTTTTATTGATTTCATTTATTATAAATGTTGAAACGCATATTAAAACTCAGAATTATTTAAGGATATTTCCATATTTTGGAAAGAAAAAAAGTTACAAAAATCAGTAAAAAGGACATTGAAAAAGCACATTTATTTTTTAAATTCAAATCTGCCTTTTCCGCTGTTTTGAATTTTCAATATTATATAGTATATAAATTATAATAATTTATGATAAATCATTTTTGAAACTTAATTATTGTATAATTCTGATAATTCATTGTTATTTACATGTTACTATAATTTTTGGAAAATCTTGTCAATCCAGCAAGCATATCTATCATATTCTCCTGATACAAAACTAATTTTTGCCATTATTTAGTTAGATCTAGTATGGCATTGGATATTAAGTGCTTACATTTTTCATGAATAATTGTAGGTGTGTTATTCTAATTGCGTTTTGTTTAATTGATTTTTTAAATATTGCCTTATATGTTTTCATTGTCTTGATCAATATTAAACTATATTATGGGTCATTCTGGAGATCTGGTGTCTTTCAATATCATTTTTTGTATATTGAACTTATTTATGACATATAATGTTGATTTTCATTTTGTCTATAGAAGTCACTAGTCAAAGCTGATTTGGTGTATCACCTGTTTTCATTAGTATAATTGTTTATTTTTTATAAATATTGTTGAATGCTATTGAATGAAGAGGTGGATGGAAAATTGTTGGACTGATATGGTTATTATTATGGAAATTTATTTTACTAGTATACTCTGTGAAATATTTTTTCTTGTTTTTTGACAAGTCAACATTTTTTTACCATGTTCCTAGATAATTATCTGTCATCCCACTTTTGCATTATTTTTGTATATTGAAATCAGTATTTTTTTGTTTTGTTTTTATAGTCTTAATATCAACTTTTAAATATTGTTTTTCAATTTCATTATTTTGGCTGTCACACAATAACAAAAAAAAAAAAAAACTTTAAATTTATGGAATCCACATAATTTTGTTGTTAGTGTGATAGTCAACAATATCTCATTTATTGAGTTGCAAGTGTCAAATGGAATTTCATTGATTCTATCCCTTAAAGCTTTACTTGAATATATCATGTGATAAGTTATCATCAAATAACATTTTCTCTGCTAATATGTGTCTAAGATCTTTTTGAAGAAAAATATTTTATATAATTAATTTTCATTTTCATACAATGAGGTTTTCCTGTTTGCAATATTTATAAATTTTGCATGCCAATCTCAAACTTCTCTCTCAATTATAAATGTTTATTTCTATCTAATGTGCTTTCTTCTGTGGAGATGATATTAATAGCAAAAGATAATTCTTTTTTGATGCAAACCCCAGCTTTTTTCTCCACTGGGGATGTCATCATGTGTGATTTATTGCAGAAATAGAATGATGAATTTGAGAGCTACAAATCTTTTGTCCAAAGTTTAATCTGTCACTTGCCATGTTTGGATATCACATTTAACATCATATGTGAATAATTACTTCATTATTATTTTTTATTTGTTTATTGATGTTCACAAATTCTTCATTGCTCTTTTTCTCTTCCATAATGTCAAAATAGCCAAATGCAAATTCATGATTTTCAAGGGAATGGAGAACAAAAAATGATATTTACAGAAAAAAAAACACAGTAAACATCATTAAAAATTATGGACAAAAACAATTTAATGATTATTGTTTACAGAGTACATGTAAAATACAACTGTTTTATAATTCAAAATATTGCATATCTATTATTTGAAAATTATCTGTATTTATATATTATTTTTATTATCACGTAAATTTTATAAAATATTTAAAGAAACTGGTTAATATAAAATATAAATATTAGATATTTGTATATCTTTTATATTTATGTTTATAATAATCTTGACTTTAATTTACAAATAACAAAAGTGAAAAGATATTTAAAATAATGGTTCAAAGCTTTAAATATTTTAACCTCTTTAACTCCTTTTTCTGTCATATTAATTTTAAAAAATTATTGTCACGATTTTATGTGTTAGTAGATATTTAAAATCATCAAGTAATATTTATCCTAATTTTGGAGTTATTGTAATTCACCCAAATACAAAATAATAATTCGCAATTTATTTTTCTTTTTTAAATAATACAATGAGTAATTTACTGCGTTGAAATTAATATCTTACTATAAAATTATTCATAAATTTAAAAAACATATATTGTGACAGATTTTACAATAATGTTTTGTCTATATACATATTTTAACAACAGTAGGTTTAGATTAATAACAAGTTATTTATTATATGTGTGTATGGATCTATGTGTGTGCATATTTGATTTATTGTGAATTGAAAATCACATTTTAAAGTAATATTATTATTAAAGGTATATAAAATGTAATAATATTTTTTGTTAAACAAACAAATGTATTTTTATTTTTAAGAATTTGTTTTAAAATAATTTTCTTTTTAAATTTAAAAGAAAACATTTCATTTGGGACACTGGTTTGTATTTGAATGAACTGTAGTAAAGGGAAATGATAATTTTTTTTTTAAATAAAAGGAACAAATTCAAGATGCATATCAGATACTGTTTCTAAATCTATGAACTAGAAGTTACATCAATAGATAAATGATATTTATTGCTCATGATTTTAAGTTTAGATGCTCTTTCTATATATTTATCACTTCATTTAGTATACTGCATTAAGCATTAAAGAATTTTTTTAAAAAAATGTGATATACAGGCATTTCCCTAGTTACAAACTTAATTGGTTCCTGGCATATGTTTGGAAGTTGAAATTGCTTGTAAGTAGAGGAGGTATGTAAAAAAAAAAAACATCCAAAATACAGTAATTATTTTTTATTGCTTAGGATCTGGAGTTTTGTTTACAAATTTATCAAGAGTTAATTGAATTGTATTCTTTTTCTTCTCTTGATAAAGAATACTGTAACATTCTGTGTCTTTTTTTTATTGCCCTTCACACATGAGATATATGCTCTCCATTGAGATCACATTCTTTTATAATGATCAGAAATTTGTCAATATGTATGAAGGTTTCATTTATATTCTTGATTGCCAAACTCTTAACAATAAGTTCATTATCAGGTTCTTTTCCATTTTGTATTTCATTCATCTCTTGTATTGTTTAATCAAGTCTTCAATTGACAGAGGTTCTGAGTGAGATTGCATTATCTCATCACTATCTTCATCAATGACATTTAAATTTAATTCATTAATTATATTGATTATTTTAGTTGTGATATCTTCAGGAGTTTCTTCAATGTCCATAGAAGCATTCATCATTTGTGGATATATATTTTTTCAACAACCTTTCATTGTTGACTCTTACTTCAGCCCATACACCCCCAATAATATTTATTGCATTCCATATATCATAACTTTTCCAAAAATCTCTTAATATAGGTTCACTTCCTTGTCAATCACCTTGATTGCTTGAGTCATTAATCTTCTCATATAATACAGCTTAAATGTAGCTATCACAGTTTGATCCATAAGTTGTATTTCATTTGTGGTATTGGGAGGAATAAACACAACATTAACTTCTGGATATAAATTTTGCAGGGATTTTGGATGTCCAGGAGAATTGTCTAAGAGCAGTAGTGTTTTAAATGGTAAATTATTCTCACTACAATATTGCCTAACAAAAGGGACAAATGATGTGAGAATCAATCTTGAAAAAGCTGTGCAATAGCCCAGGCTTTAATATTTGATTTTCAAATGACTGGAAGCATTACTTTATCTTTTCCTTTCAATGCTGTAGGATTTTCTGTCTAATAAATTAGCATTGGCTTCAATTTAAAGTCACCAGCTAAATTACCTCCAAGAAGCAATGTTAATTGTTTTTTGGAAGGTTTATGCCCAGGTGCAACTGATTTTTCTTTGCTAAATATGTGTGTGCAGGCATCTTTTTCTAAAATAATCTTTTCTCTTTTTTATAGAATATTTGGTGAAAAAAATCCTCCCTCTTTTTAATAATATAGAAAAAAGAGAAAAAAAACCCCCTTTCACTCTTTTTTTGTAACCTTGTAAAGAATATCTCATTTTAAATTTGTGAAACCAATCATTGCTTGCTACAAATTCACCATAATAAATAGAACCACAATCTTTCTGAGGACAATTCTTGTCCTCATAAAGAATTGTCCTCATAAAGATTGTGGTTCTATTTATTATGGTGAAACTAAAACCAATATTTTAAATAGAGTTTCACAGCATAAATATTTATATCATCATACTAAAACTAAATTTTTGGGAAATTCAGTGTTTGTGTTTCTTGTCTTCATGGTGAAACTAAAACCAATATTTTAAATAGAGTTTCACAGCATAAATATTTATATCATCGTACTAAAACTAAATTTTTGGGAAATTCAGTGTTTGTGGAACATGAAAATAAGGCTGGTCACTTATGTCAACCAGTAGAGGCAAAATTAGTATGTACGGAGAAGAATGACATAAAGCGTAAGGTTAAAGAAGCTTGTTTTATACCTGGTAATCCCAATGCTATTAATAGAAAGGATTTTTGTTTTAATATTTCTAAAATATGGACGTTATTATATTTATTTATTTATTTATATTGTATTTTATTTATTTATTTAGATTTAGTTTACATCTTATTTGAGATACGCATTTTGCTTGTGAATAAGTGTTTATATTTTGTATTGAGCTATGATTATGGAGGCTTATGTCCCCTGAAAGTGCTCAGCTTTATTGTTATAATTTTATGTTTAAAGCTTCAGCAACTGTTTTATCACAGTTAATTTTTTAATTTATTGATTTTTGTTGAAGTATATACATACATTCTTTATAATGTTTTATGTAAATTGCATAATGGAAAGCTAAGCAGTGAGTCTTTGAGCAGTACCTATTTAAACAACTAAAGAAATGGAATTTATTTAGGAGTGTTCTGCAAGAAAATTAATAAACTGTTTATAAAATTAACCATGTGAATTAACATACATATATATGTATTTATTTGCATGCCAAAAATAAGTAATTTGCTTATAATTAAATGGATGATGATTTTGAATTTAATAAATAACCATTTAATCATTTTAAAAGGATAAAATAATATTTGTTACAGAATATAAACCTCACCATGAATATTGCCATGAACCATTAAGGATTATTTGTTAAATAAAGGTTGGATATTCTTAAAAGGAACAAGCTTTTGGGAATTACTGTATTTTTAAAATATTGTCATGTCATGGATTTTCTTTATGAATTTTCTTCCTGTGAACTTAATAAAAAATTTAAAGATTGTGGAATTCTTTGTTTTTAATATTGACTTGTATCATACCTCATTTGATAAGGTAGGTTATATGCTTTATTTATATAATTATTATTTGTATTAGCATTGTTATTGCTTTAAAGATCATTCAGTGTATGTATGTGTGTAAGTGGACATATAGATATATAATTAATCATAAAGAGGATTTTAATAACTAGCTCTAAATTTAAATTTAAACAATTATAATTAAATTTTATTTAACAATTTGTTTTCATTTATTTATAAATGATCAGTTAGTGAATTAAAACAGATTAGCATTTTTATTGTGTGTTTATATATATATATAATCTGTTGAAGACAACTAATAATAAATATTTTCTTTGTGATCAAAATGTGCAATGTTTTAGCATCATTTTACAGTCAAGACTAATAAAATATTTTATTATATTGATTCAAACTATTTAAAAACATATTAATTAATGTCCTATTATTTATTTTGTAAATAAAATTGTTATTATTTAAAAAATATATTTATTGACATTATAAAATTGCACAGATGCATAATAAATACACTTTGTTAATGTTGGCTCATCCATTGCTGGCGTTGGTCTGGAAGAAGTATGCCAGAGCCATTCTCTGCACTAGCAGGTTAATATATGAGTAAATACATACTATTTTGTTGGTATTGCCCACCCCTTTTGAGGATGACCCAATAATGCTAACTTATCAGCTGGGATACATGTAGTGTGAAATCAATGCCTCTCTAGTAGAATCCGACATGTTGCAACACAGACTACCTACGATACACTACAATGTGGATATATCAGGTCCAAAATTCATGTTAGTCTGTGGGCCATACTAGTAGGCTCCATGTATTATTAAACAAAAATCTAGAGGATAGTATCTTATCCTTGTCTTAAGAGCTTTGAGCTTATTGCAAAATATAGCATTGGGGTCCAGTGTTGGTAGTGTGAACTTTGTCCTGCACCTTGTGTACCAAAAAGCATATGTCAGGAAGATAGATAACCTGATTACTGTAAAGTCTCCAGAGAAGAGACAACCCCTGATGTCCAGGATTTTATCCACTGCTATAATGCAGTGTTGAGAGATAACTCTTCGAATACTGTTTTAGCCTGGACATATATTTAACAGATGATTAAAGGACTCCTCTCCTCTAGAACAGGCATGACAAATTGGGTCTATTTTATTTAGAAACCGCTTGTAGTATAAGAATGTATTAGTTGGCATGGAATCCATATTCACCTTGATCAGATAATCCAAAAGTTTGGGCTCCAGTAGCAGATATTTAAATATTGTGGTAATTTTATGATTGCTGCACCCTAGGTGAGCATAAATAACTGTATTTACAGGATTCAGCAGGCGAGGTGCCTGCCAGATGTTGATTTTATTATTAAACTCTGTTGTTGAGTGCCTGATGTATAGAGATTGTTGTTTAATAATGGTGTCAAGCCATGTGTGTTTACTGGTGGAAGGTCTGTCAGTAGGTATTACAGTCTCTATAATATCTGATAGAGGGTATTTTTTCCCCAGGTTTACTAAAAGTGAATGCCCTTTTTGGAAATTGATTGTCTGTATTGAATGGAGACCCAATAGTCTCCTGTGAAACTGAAGTCTGCGGATGCTAATTGCAGTGGTCCGACCTCTCCATAAGAGCTGACCACAGAGCCTCTGAATCTGTAAGCTGAATGATTTGGTAACTGTCATTATTGGCAGGTAGTAATTTATGCTCGCTATAATCTTCATATTAATAAGAGCAATATTCCCTTGTAGGGACAGGTATGTCCTTGACAGCGACTGAACCACCTTAGTAGCATTGCTTATGATGGATTTTTGTAGGCAGACAGACATAGCAGTCTGTGACTTGAAGATAGGGAACCCCAGAAAACACTGAGGTTCCGCTAAAAAATTGGATAGAATTTTTCTACCAGTGTTGATGCATCAGGATGATGACTTGTGAGGATTGATGGATAATTTATAATCTTTAGTATAATTGGTAATTATGGAATGAAGTGTCTTCAGATATTTACGGGATGGAAGAATCACAAGTATGTCATCCATGTATGCGAAAACCTTGATGTTTTTCTTAAGCCGGGGCACATATATCCCTGGAAGCTGATCTAGCTCTTTAATCAGAGGGTCGATGTACTTTATGAACAAAAGACCACTCAACGGTGAAACTTGTAGTATGGATCTTGAAGGGCCAAATCCATCTGAGTAATGTCCATTTATGGAAATATGAATATGCCTATTATTCAGGAGATTGTCCAATATCTGAATTATCTGTTTTGATATGTCCAACTGAGATAGCAATTCAAGAAGAATGTTGACATCTACTGTATCAAAGGCATTGGACACATCCAGCTGGACTGCCACAGGCCAGGATTTTCTGTTAGATCTAAGGTGATCAAGCAGAATTTTCACTTCACCAATTGCAGTCAGTGCCGATGAACCCTTCCTTGCATATTGAGAGGCTGATATATCCTGTAGAATGGTATCCTGAATTTTTTCTTTTATTATATCCTCCATGACTTCGAACAAAATTGGTGTCATCGATATTGGCCTGATACTGCTAAGAGAGGTAGGATCCCGGTTCTTTTTAATGAATGGAACCATAGCGATTGGATATAGGTTAGGAATTACTCTCCTTTCAATGGCAAGGTAGGTTAACATGTTTAATATAATCCTCGCAGTAAAAAAAATTAAGTGAACGAACACAAACTTCGGGATAGCATGAATCCCAGGATGAACAATGTCAGGGAGACCCTGCAACCTACTGGTGATGACTTGGAGTGTAATACCATGATCTGCCTCTCTGGTTGTGCCCACCCACTCCAAGGCAGGGTTTGTGCGGTGACCTAAGAGAAGGTTTTGAAAGTGGTTCTCTATGTGTAAAATCATATTTGCGCCAGTAAGGCTGCCACCACTGATGAGCAATGAAGTAGGAACCTCCTGTTTATTTCTGGCCCCCAGAGCCCACCTGAGATAGCCCCGGGTCCAGCAATGTTGAGTTGGCAGGTAATTCTTTGCATTTTTTGTAGCTATTATCTCTACTACTGCTGACTGTTTTGATCTGTATGAAGCTTTAAGCTCAAGTAAGTATTCAATGTTGTGATCCTGACCATTGAAGTTTTTAATTTTCCAATTCAGGCTGTCCAATTCATGCATCAGTGTGGTTGTTCCCTTAAGCTTGAAGGTGTATTGAGTAATCAGCGACTGAATAATGCCTATAAATGTAGTCCAGGCCTCGACCGGGTGTAGATATATGTGGTTCACCTTGTGAAAAAGAATGTAGGCCTCTGAGAAAAATGCCTCAGTGGCGTTGGTTTTAGTGAACATTCTGAGACTCTGGTTGACTTTAATTTCTTGAAAGTTGTTCAGCTCTATGGATGCCATAATCGCAAAATGATCCGAAAAGGCTGTCGGTTGCAGTCTAGCCTCTATCCCATAGTGCAATTCCGCTGAGTAGAACATTAGATCAATGAGTGCGTGACTGTTTTTTGTATAGAATTTCATTCATCAGGTGGAAAGAATCCCCTCACATTGAGAAATACTTTGTTGAGTAGGGGTAAATATTTCTTTGTGAAGGATTCATAGGAGATGTTAAAGTCACCGAGCAGAATGGTAGGTGCATTATTATTAGTAGTAATTAGGTTAATTGTGTGGACTATTTTCAGCAGTGTTGCATGAACATTGGCGCTGTATACATAAATCACATTGAAAGTATTCAAGGAGAAGGTAAACTCCATGGCAATTAGGTTCTGATCTAAATAAATTATTCTGAAGGAGGTTGGAGCCAGAAGATTATTTATTATTACCCCAACTCCTCCCCTAGCCGCTTGACCTGTAGATAAATGGGTGAATCCTATTTTATTAAGTTCTGATTTTATTAAGTAGTTTGAGTTTAGGTGATATTTAGTTTCCCCTATGAACAACATATGTGGTGAGTTTTGCCTAAAGAAATGACTGATGGCATTAATACGACCGAGGGATTGTTGTTTATTATTAAACTTGAGTTAACAGCCTTATTTGATTTGATAGATATATGGCATAATAATAATTTAAAGTTTCTATACAATCACAAACATTTAAAACTTCATTAGCAAAATAATATAGATTTTTTTTTAGAATTTGGTAATTATTTAAAGTTAACTTAATGTTTTCATGGACATCAGTTGGTATTATTCAAACATAAAACTAATTGATAAATTATTGCTCAAGCTTAAATTATTTTATTCATCCTTTAATACTATTGTAATAATAAAAGGGTTATTTTATGAATGAATCCCAATATAAACTCATACTTAGTATATCATTATAAATTTTCAAATAAATTATTTTAAATATGTGTATTGAAATGTTGGCATCCAATCAGGTTTTCATATATCTAATATATAAATGTTGTTAATAGAATTTAACTTTATTCTTATATAGATTTTATCTTACTTTGTTAGTAGAACTTAAATATAATTATTGCTTAAGTTTGTATTGTCATAGATTTGGTTTGTTCAATTTGTGTAATTGTGTTACTCTCAACTAGCCCATTTATATTATTACAGATTTGATATTATATATTTTATACTGTTACAGATTTTAGTTTAATCCAATTCATAGAGTATATAAAAGTAAATATCCCATTTGTTCATATTGGCTTGCCCAAAAATTTGGGCCATTAGCAAGATAAACTCTATGTTCTCATTTTATTCTATTACAGTATTGAGTGATTTTTTCTTTCCAGTTTCAGTTATGTTTTTTAACAAAAAATATGATGTTATTTTCTCAAATGAATGTAAAAGTTTACAATGTCTTCTTTTTCAAATAAAAAAAACTGATGAATAAAAACAAGTAACAAAAGACTATTTTTCAACCTTCACGTATAAATAGTGTATTTAATAAAAAATATCTTCCATGTAATTCATATGTTTAATTTCATTAAAGCATAAGTTCAAATAAGAAAAATATTCTTTGAAATATTAAAAATCAATTTTTAATTTCAAAAATAAAATAAGAAACTCTTTACAATAAGCTTTTATGGTTTTATCACTATATTATCAGCTGAAAAATTTTCTACTAAAAACAAATATATTCAAACAAAAGCTAAATATTATGTGCTTAATAAGAAACAAATATTTAATTTTTTTTTGTAAAAAGTAAACATATGTGTAAATTTTTTTCTGATTATGGTATGAACAAAAATCTTTTGTTGCCCAAATACATGTGTATTTTTTTTTCAACACAATTTGAGGTACTTTTTTATTTATTTATTTTTTCTAGGATTACTGATAACTTCTGAACCTAGTTATTTAGAATTGAAACCTTAGTTTATTACATGGTTTATGACTTCTCAAATTATTCAGTCATCTTTAATTAAAAATTTCAGCATTATATGATTATAAAAGAATTTTCCTTCTGGAATCAGTTAAGTTTGATTGCCATGCCATCTCCACATTTATGGAAAATCTGTTTAAAAGTTTTTAAAAAATTAATTAACAATTTGGTGATTTTTTTTTATTGACATTTATTTTGTGTATTTTTTAATATCTCGATTCAAAATGCAATCTTCTAAGATCTGAACACTTTACATAATCATTGTTACCATGGTGTGTGAATAAAAATGTATTGCAATGTAGCTTTTTCTTAAAAATTTTTGCTTTCATTAGCACTTTATGAATCTCAGCAAAGTTTGCCAAACTTCATTTTTAACATTTTTTTTTTGTATTTAATAAAATATATATTGTATTGTAGCTGGAATAAAAATATAATAGAAATAAAGTGTTGTATACTACTGTAATAGATTAAACACTTATATATAAATGTGCACTGAAATTTTTGCAATAAGCTAAAACTGAATTCCGTAATCATTCTTGGTGTATTATTTTTGGCAACAGGTGCGCTTTCTATTGTTCATTTAGTCCTAAGCCAAGAATAGTGAACAAAAATTATTTTATTTTAGTTTTTTCTTCTTTTTTTTCTTTTTTCTTTAAAGAAAAACAACATAATTGTCTGGGCAGGAAAATGTTGTGTCAGGATCATGATTCAAAATGCTCATTATTAAACATTGGTTTGAGTAATAATGAATTAGGGGAAAAAATAAATATAATGATAGTTTAAGAATCAAAAAGAAGACAAAATTTTGAGGATTTTTTGGGGATTTTACTGGATTTTTTTTAACTAAATATATTTGTTATGGTTATAGATTGTTTTTCAAAACAGTCATAGATTTTTAACCAAAATTTGTTTTAAAATATCTAATTATTTAATTATAATCATATTTTTTAATTTAACTTCATTCAATTTCTCAAATCAATCCATTTAAGATTTTAAGAAAGGAGGCAAATAATGAATGTAATCTTCCAAATACTGTACTGTAAATAAGTTTCAAAATCTAACTTATTTAATTACACATTTAGATCAGTTAAGTTCTCACATGAGCATATACTTTTAATAAAAATAAAATTTATACTATATATATATATATGAGAAGATGTGAATGTATATCAATTTGAGTTTTGTTATTTCTTATGTAGTATTTTTTTAAAAAAATCCCATTTTTAACACACATTTTATATTATTTTTTTGTGTTGTCTTTTTTTAATCTCTTGATGTATAACATTATTATTATTATTAAAGTATTATTATTCAATTACATATATTTCTATGTATATCTATAAATTTTGACTAATCCACTTATCTAAGTTGAGATCCTTTACTTGTTCATGTATATAACTTCTCAGACAAACTGAAAAAATAATACTTAAACCAACATATTCATGAAATAGCTCTCCCACCCTTTTTTTTTGGAAGTCATTCTGATAATAAAATTTTAATATTGATGCAATACTATTAACTAACATTTGATTTTTTAGCCTTGCTTGATTAACAATTTTTCATGATTAAATGAACATGTCATTGTAAAGTTTGTATGTTTTTAAAATACATATTGCTGAAACTTAGAGAAATATTGAATTAAATGGTAAGTAACAATTTTAATATTTACAGTAATGTATATATATGCATTATAATTATATACCTCCCCCCTTACCAAGGGCAATTAGTTCTCCATAACTCATCATTAAGCAAGAATATCACATAAAGAACAAGTAGTTATAATGGTTTCCTAGAGAAAACATTTTGGTTGGTTACTCCAGATAAAAATTAGATTATAAGTTGTTAACAAACAACTTAACCTAGTATATATAGCAATTAAAAAACTCCCTTAATGTGCATTATATGCTTGAGTAAACTGTGCTATATGTATTATGCAAGAATGCTCTTAAAATATGAATGTATGTATGATAATGCAACTAAAATCTATAATAAAAAATACACATCTTAAAGTTGTTCTTTCTGGTGATCCATGCATCAGTCATAATTATCTAATTTTCTGAATCATGAATTGCTTATTCCAAGATTCATTGTTGTCTTCTAAATTCTTTGATGATCTTGAATTTTTTGGCAGAGTATACCAGATGATGGCTGAGTATCTTTAAAGAAAAAGTTTAGAATGGACACTTGACATGCTTATTGGATTTTTTTTTATATATTGGCTGCCATGATTTTGGAAAGTTTGGATATACCTATGATTGTTTGACGCATTGATCTGTTTTGTCTTTGTTTTTAAAAATTGTGAATGGTGAATGTGGATAAATCCATAAAACAAATAATCATGATTTCCTCTTTTTCCAATCAAGTTAAGATATCTGTTTCTGTTTCCAGGCTGAAATTAATTTCATTTTTTTGTGGTCATATTAGTTGCATCCATGATTTTAATTGAAAATGTATGTACCTATAAACTTTTAAACAGAATCAGTAAGAGGAAAAAAGTGTCTTATAAATGTCCAAAAGTACAACACAATAAACAAGAAAGTGAAAGTAATTTAGCAGTTAACAATTTATTGTGTTCTTCTATGCAAAAGTTTCTTGTTGCACTGAAAAAAAATCCATACTGAAGTATTTTTTTCCAAATTGGTACTATTATATTATATTACTTACATGAAAAATATTCTGAAGAATTAGAAAATAAAAATAAAAATCCAATTTATTCTGTGTTTGCATATTGTAATCAATATTTAAGGTGTTTTTTTTTTTCCAATATGTACTATGCAGATACAAATAAAGATCACTTTATATACAAATATCCTATCTGTGGCATTTTTTTTTGCCATGAGATGTCACATTTTTTAAGTGCTATAGACATTTTCTTTGAAATGACTTAAACATTTTTTGATTAGTACAGTAGTTATGAATTATTTAAATAAATATTAAAGATATGAATCTTTTTCAATTTATTTACATGCATTTTTTGTTTATGTTTTTTAAACCAAAAATATATTTATATTATCAGTTTTATGTGGAGTAAAATTTTTATTTTTGTATTTTTAAACATATGGGATAACATCATGAGATATTTTAAAATTGATTGAACAGATTTCATGTTATTTTTAATTTAGATTTAGTAATATTTGATTATACAAAGGTCATTATTGTGAAGTCATCTATTTTTTCAAATAACAATTACAATAACTAAATTACAATTCAGTAATCATTATTTTTGTCACAAGCAAAGTATTATCAGTAAAAACTTTAATCCATAAAAGTGGGTAAATACAATGTATAGTTTTTAAACTAATGCCCACAATTTAAATTTAATATAGTATTAGTGTATTTGGTTGTTGTACGTCATATTATAATTTTGATTATTATTATACTGCATAAAACACATTTTTTTTTATCTTTGTAATCATTAACAACAAAAATCTTTACTTTGGATATATCATTAATGAAGAATTGATTGTCTTACAAAGATGCTGGATGAAAATTAAATAAAATACTGTAGTGTGCATTCATTAATCATATTTTTATAATCAAAGTATTGTATACAGCACCAATACTGTGTACTATAGTGTGTTATGAAAAAACTCTGCACTGTACAGTTCCAGCATAAAAGTCACTATTTTGCTTTTAGATGACATAGCATTATTAACTATCTTATGTTGTCATCAGTCTTGTAAAATGGCCACCAAAATTTTTTTTCCAAAATTCTTTTTAGGATTGTTATAGTGAATAATTGTTTGTAAATCAAAATAGCTGGCATAAATTGATGATGATTGCTAGTGTGAATCCTCCTATAAAGGACAAGTACTAAGCAGGGTAAAAATGTAATTGATTCTGTATATTTAACTTATTTTTGCATTGGATACTATCTTTACATGGTAATAATAATAATAATTACTGATTTCTTAGGTTTTAGCTCTTTTAGTAAATGTAAATAATTATATTTGTATCTATTAATTATAATATACATATATGTGAGTATTTGTAATACATTACATTTTTTTTTGTATTGGATAGCAAGTTTTTCCACTTATTTAAAATAAATATTATGTAATAATACCTGTGACTGTTAAATGTGGTTTTATATATATATATTATGTATGTTTGTATTTGATATACATTCTATGTATTAAACATTTCTTTTATATATATAGCCACAGGTATATAACAAGCCTGTGTTTCAGTTGTTTATATAGATTATTTATGTAAAAATGCATATCAGCTTGTATAGAAATACATTTTTATCTTCTTTTAAGGTTCAACTACCGAAAAAGATTTTAAAGTATTTATCACATAACAAATTTCTAATTCAGTAGAACACATCTTGAACTAAATCTCACAAATAGCAACATAGTATTTACATCAGTTACTTTTATTAATTCACATATGTTTACCAAACTTTTTTTTTAAATGTAAATTTATTTATTGTTTTATGTGAAAGCAAGAGTAAATAAAAAAGTGTTGCTTAAATACATTGTGAGTCATACTAAATTAAAATATCGCAGTCCATGAAAATTTGAATCGATCTCTCGTAATATCCACATTTTAGAAACTGTCCTAATTTCAATAGCCAAATTAATAATATATATTCATATTTATTTTTAAATAAGTAACTATCTTTGAAATAGAGAAGCAATATTAATAATTTAAAATAGTTTCATGATTTAGTTGAATTTAACAAAAGTAAATTATTTCAATTTTTTCTGATGCCTGAAAATCTACAATAGTTAACTTTTAAAAAGTAATGTAGTGAATAAAAATATTGTATTTCTTTTTAATGTCTAGATATATATTTTAAGGGACTCTGTGCGTGTGTGTGTGCAAAATAATATTATGTTTAGGATTATCTATAAAGCAAATTCAGATTTGTATGTATATATTTTTCATAATATAAATTTGTTTTAATTAAATAAAAAAAAGTATGAATGCTTTTTAACTGACTTTGAGAAAAAAACTAAGGAAATTATAATTATGAACAGCGTTTAATATGTCTTACATTCTTTTATAATTTGTAACATAAAAATTCACACTATTTATTATTCAATGAGTTGGTTAAGATTTAAACGAGTTAAAAAGGCAAATTCAGTCAAATAATTATCACATTTAATGGTAAAAAGTATTGGAATTTATAGATTATATGCTTTATATATAGTATTTTAATAAATAAAATTATTCCATTATTTATTTTTTGTATTAAAAATGAAAAATTAATGTATTTCTCTTAGTTATGCCCGAGTTTTTATGTTCTGTAAAGGGTTAATATTTCTGCAATTGCTATGTCATTCATCAAAGTGGCTGAGCTAATAACGAAGCTAAATTTCAATATTTTACATGAAGCAAAATAAAAATTTAATTCATAACATCATTATAGCTTCCCATCAGACTCTGTAATATATAAAACCACTGTCACTATAAATTAGTTGAGAACAGAAGAATGTTAAATATCTTCAGAATCGGCAAAGAACTCAATCATTTTAATAGATAGCTAACATTACAAAACCGAACTTCATCAAACAAATTGACACACTTAAAAAAAAAAAAAAAAAGTGAGAGAAAAAAAAATCAATGTTCACAAATGAATAGGTTATTCAAAATAGCAGTTAATCCCTCAGCTATTATGTTGACATTATCATAGACAAGTTCAGGTTACAACACAATTGAAATTGATACTAAAGTAGAAAACATTTAGAATGAAAATTTCATGTAAAAAGAAAATGAAAATATTTATTGACAGTAGTACGTACGATGTATCTAAATATTTTACGATATTTTCTCTAAAAATGAGATTCAGGTTAAGCCTTCCGATTTCGGTTTTTTTTTTTCAAATGTAAATAATGTGAATACTTAATAATTAATTCAAATAAAATATGTTCCCACTTTCTCTGCAAGCATGGAAAAACTATTAACGATGCCCATATTATAAGAGCAAGATAAAAAATACAATACCACTACTTCTATGGTACAGATGTAAGCCATGTTATTCATATGCTTCTTAAACAACAACAAAAAAATTATACACACATATCGTTGTGTAGATGTAAGAATGAGTATATACTAATAAACATTAAACAGTATAAATCATAAACTATTATATAAATTATATTAAAACTATTATATAAATAATTATTCTAATAAGTCTCAAACTTTTATGAAAATGTATGCTATTTTTTTTTATATATACATTATTAAGTTATCTACAATGTAATTACAATTTAAGTTCATAATACACTAAGCAAAAATTTAAAAAATAAATATTATTACATTTTATATATATTTTTTTTTGCATTTTAAAGTTTTAATTATTAATTTATAAATATTCTTCATTTATTTTATTTTTTTAAAAATTTGTTAATTATACTTTTTGCTAATATTTATAATTGTTTTCATATAAAAATACATTTAGTGGCTGCATATAAATAAAAATGATTTTACCAATGCTGTTTTTTACTTATGTATTTATGCACTTTTCAGCAATATTTTCTTAATATTTAAGTTTGAGATTGTGCCAGACACCTTTTTTTTAAAAAAAAAATTCTATTTTTATGTATTCGTAGATATCTATGGCCATTCTCTGAACTTTATAAAATTATTATACAGTAATATCTAACATGTATGGTAAATTATGATATTCATTAAAAAAAAAAAAAAAAAAAACTAAATGCTTTTCATTACACTGCATCTTTATAATATAACAAAAGATTTTGTGCAAAATATTTGTAATATTGAATCTATCTTTTTCAATAATATATGTTTTTCTGAAACATTTTTTGCAACATAAATTGTGATGTTTTGTTTTTTTGATTCATGCTTTTGATTACCCTGATAATGATTTTTTTTTTTGAGAATGATAATGATTTTTTTTTGATAACTTGCCACTTTGTTTTTTTAACTTCCACAATGCTAAAAGTGCTAAAGGAATGCTGATAGATTGAACTTTTTAATACAATGTTGTGATTAAGTCATTAACAATTCCATTTTATAATATTCTCCTTTTTTCACTGTTTGGAGTGTGTTTATAAGGTGTTGTCCAATAAACAGGTGATTCTGAAGGTGTATCTTTGGTAGCTAAATAGGGAAACCATCAAATTATGAAATTTGAAGTAGCATATTGCTGACCTATACTTTTTTTAACATGGAAAATATGCTGAAGTAATATTTTTATAATTAATTTTCAAATGTGGTTACTTGCTTTGTTATCCAAATGAACATTATTTTTACTATTAATATTAAATGGTTTTTTTTAAAAAAAAAAACACACACAAAAAACAAAATATTTAAAATTAAATTTGATACATGCATAATCATTACTGGAAAAGTATTGGAAATATTATATATTCTATACTACAAATACTAGTATTTAATATGGGATTGAAAAAGCATTTACAGCTTTGTTTATTATAGTTTACATTTTACAATTAAAATTAAAAAAAAAAGTTAAGCCAAAATCTATTAAAATTAATGAAAGGAAAAACAACTTAATACCATAATAAAACAAACTATAAAAAATGAATAATTGTTTTATTTATTCCATTTTTTAAAATGTTGATTATAATATAAGTTTTTGTCTTTTTATTTGTAGTCTTTAAATAGCTTATTCAACTGTAGACTAATATTACTTTTTATTTTTCATTTTTAAAAAATAGCTTTTATAATTAGTTTTTAAAATTTAAATGCATCATTAAAATTTACGAAAATTTGTTAATAAATCTGTATATTAAATATTTTCAGCAAACTTTTTGGATAATTTTTTTTTACATTTCCATTGTTTCATTATATATTGTAACCTTTTGATTGGTTATCCATAGTAAGAATAGCATATAAAATGTAAATTATAGTTCCAAAATTTTAAATTTAAAAGTGAGATAACAATAATGCTATAAACTTTGGTATAATAGTAATAAATGAGTTAACCCCTTCTGAGAAATTATCACATCAGGACGTTCACGACTTCAAGTTGCTCGGAAACAGTAAATTTTTTAACTACGGTAGTATTTTTATGCTTATATAAAGCTTAAAATGTACCGTAAAATGATGCCCTCTCTAGCATTATTTACAAGTAAAAAATCAATAATATTGATATAAAAACTACAACAAAAAAAGAAGGCAGGCTTTGCTAGATGCTGATTGGTTGGTTCACATTTCAGACAATAGAAGAGCATCTGTCAATAATTTTCACTGCTCCAACTTGTTTTGTGTTTGAAAACAAAAATTAATGTCTTAGAATGTTTTTTTTATTATTTTTCGTACATATTATAAATTATTTTTATAAAATATGCTGAAAACATAATTATTTTAGAAAAATAGTAAGATTTTAGTAAAAAAATTATATATTTTTATACAAATGTAAATTGAAAAAGAAGCCAGCACTAACAACAATTTTGACACCTGTCAACAATTTTCATTGCCCCAAGCTCTTTATTTTATTTTCAAACAGAAATGAATAATTTAGAGTATTTTTTCTGGCATTTATTTACATATTAAAATGTATTTTGGTAAAATATGCTGAAAATATAATTATTTTAGAAAAATAGTAAGATTTTAGTAAAAAATTCTTTACTTTTACCCTAACATAAATTGAGAAAGAAATCAATGATGTCTGTAGCACTTTCTAATTTGTTACAAACTTTCTTTTTAGGTCTTCCACTATCGAATATTTTTATAATTATAAATACAAATTTATTTTTGAAAAAACTTTCGTTCACTTTCATAATATGACAAATTATTAATATACTTTTTATAAACAAAACTAAAATAAATATAATATTAAAAGATGAATATATTTTTATGGCTGAGTTTGTTAATTGACCAATCAAAAGTTGTAAAACTTTAATTCACCTGGCCAATAGAAATTTAGAAAAAAAATTTCCAACAAAAAGGTTAATACATAAAGATTAAAAAGAGAATTCTGTAGAGATTTAATAATCATTGTTCATTATAAATAATTTATATTATAATCTAATATATAATTTTAATACAATATTTATCCATTTAAATAAACATCACCACTTATAAATTTGACTTTAATTTATTTTTAATGCAGTGCTCCTTTTAAAGCTAAAGATCTAGAATTGTAGTTAACGAAAAAAAGAACAATTATAGATTACAAGATAATATATTTTAAAATTATCATAATTGTAATATTTTAAACAAAAATATTATTAAACTTTATATTTAAATTCAATTAATAATATCATATATTTAAAATATAATGAGAATGAAAAGTTTAGTCCTAAAGAAATGATTTAAATTAATTTCATTTGTGAAATATTTATTGATTTTAATTACTTTAAATAGAAACAGAAAAATCTTCAATTTAAAAGTTGTACAAGGTGATTTGGGATGTTGACCAATGAAAGTTTAGTAAGTAGTTTTTTTGATGTCACGTTATCCCTTTTTTTAAAAATATAGGAGCAGACGATTGGAGAGAGAGATTCAAGAAAAAGTATAAAGTAGATAGCAGTCTCAATTTATTTTCTCTGTAAAAAGGTTATAAAATTTAAAATATTTAAAATCTTAAGCAGTAAAAATTATATTCAGACTGGGATGATTATAAATTAGTAAAATCTGCAATCGTAGAGAATACCATAAAGCCATTACAAGAAGTTTTTGCTAGCCATAGTTATTCTAAGACTTTAATACTGGGTAGTGAGACTGTTTATGTTCAAAAGATTCATAGACTATGCATATAGTGATAATATATGTACTTACCCCAGTGTATCAACCTGCTTTAAATGTATTTGCTGAAAAGGCAGTACAGAGGTAGAAAGTAGCCTTGAAGAAAATTAAGATAATTGATTTAAAAGATGTCTTAGTAGAAATTATGTTTTCATCAACATTCAGCATTTCGCAAAGTAAATCATCTTCTGATCTACTGTTTGGGAGAAGATGCTATATGCATTTATCAAAACCTTTTGCAATGTATAAATCAGAGAAAAGAAATACCAGAAAAGAAATGTATAAATCTATCTTAAGAAAATTTGATATTGATTATGCTGTTTGGATTAGATATTGTAAAAAAAAACATGGACTTCAGGTATCATCACTGAAATTGCATAAGTCCAGTGAGTCTTCATCTTTGAGCTCCATTTTCTCCATTTACTTTTGCTCCCTTTTGCTAAGAGGCATCACTTATACTGTTTCCTTTTGGGCCTGTTTGATAAGATCTTCTTTGGACCTCAGTAGTCTCTATATTTTACACCTAAAGCATACTATTTCTTTTGCTCCCTATAAGCACTATCTCATACTGCATTCCCTGGTCTTAATTTATAGCATTCATCACTGTTCTCTACTTTCTTCACAGTAATTTCTACTACTACTTCTTTCTCTTCATCTATTCCTGAATTGGTTCCCAAATCTGTCTCTTTGGCCATTTCTATCTTCATTACTTCTTGTTAAGATTGGCTTCCTTTTGTTTCTAAATGTATTCTGTTCATTCTCCATGTCATTTACTATACCCTGCTTGGTCTCTCCTATTTCTAAACTATTCCCTTCATCTCAATCCTCCATCTCTATGCTATTTTACTCGATCCTTTCTCCTTCTCCTCCATGACTAATATGGCCAGTTTGGTCTCTTTGGTGCTTACAGGATTCTGTTCACACTTCTTCCCCATTTCTACACTATCTCATCTACCCTGGTTGTCTTAGGCTTTTATTTTCAAACCTCCAGGCCTGTTTCTAACCATATTTACAATCTTCTGCTCAGTCTCTACTACATTGGCTTGAGATCTGCCTCTCTCTTTAGTATTCTCTGTTTGTTCCTCGATTCTTATTATTAATTTCATTAGCTTCTCAAAGTCTTTCAACTCTCTTTTCTGCATCCTCTTTTACCCATCTTTTCCATCTATGTCTGTATGTTTAACTCTGTTTATTAAAAATTAGTCTATGCTCTCTTATGCGACCAATTTGCCATTTCCCCCTCACAAAAAATGGTCTATAAAATTGCTTCTGCCCTGCCATTTTGGTCTACCTTTTACCTAATTCCTAGCCCTTAATGCCTCATTTATGTATGCCTACTTATCGAAATACAATTTGCATCATAAATAACTAATAATAAAAAGAAAAAAAAATTTCTTACTGAACCTCTCAGTTTATACCCATAAAGTTATTAGATAATTTTATTTTATTAACTCATGATGTTTGCATGCCCACAGATTAAGACAGAATAGATACAATAACTCAGTTCAGTTATTATGTTTAGGTAAATTATTAAATTATTATTATATATTTAGTAGGCAGAATTGTTACAATTATTATTATTATTATTATTATTATTATTATTATTATTATTATTATTACGTTTCAATAAAGGCTTTATTGATCTCAATGGTTTACATAAGTTTACATCTAGAAAATTTGAAATTTAACATACAAGGAATAATATTAGTGTAAACACATATAAATGAATTTAGTGGTTACACTTTGTGGTTAATGGACTATAACAATATAAAAATTAAAAAAGCAAAAATAATCAGAGTTCCAAAGTTTGGGGAGCTTATTTAGATTGGTCCGCATGTCA
>JAQFVV010007634.1:0-70096 GCA_028023455.1 Epiperipatus broadwayi
ATTTATTTATGCTCACATAGAATTCATATTTATCGAAAAATTAGTATGATTTAGTTTGTAATTATATATTTACTCGTATAAAACTTATTAGTATATAATTCATATCGTGATTATCTAAAGTTCTATCTACAATAATCCTCTTATTTTTACAAAAATAATGATTTTCAAAAAGTATACTTTTTGAAAATCATTAATTATATTTATATAATATGTTTTACAAGCAATGGGTTATAAAACTAATAATCAAATATATACAAACTTTGTATACACAAACATAATCCAATTCTGAAACTTGTTTATGTTTATGCTTGATCATGCTATGCTTTTGCTATATGTTTCATAACATTATTTTCAAATCTACAGACTATATGCAAATAAATTATATCTGTGGTACAATAAATATAAAAAGATAGCATCACTTCTGTATATAAAGAATATAAACATCACTTGTGCAGTGCATAAAGAATATAAACACTGGTGACCACAAAGAATATAAACATTATTGTACACAAAATATATAAAATGAAGAGATGAAACTCATTTTATCAGTGGTATAGAAAGTAGTCTACAATTTCTAGTTTTAGACAGACAAGAAGCCAATTGCTATGATAATTTTTTTTGTATCTTTTATTAGGATGAATCTTTTTCTTTATAGACGCCTTTGACATTTAGAACATTTGGGGTACAAGATAAAAATGAAGAAGTCATATCCGACTTCTTTTGGAGATTGTGAAGCTGTGGATTATCTCAGGTAAGACATATTATACATGTTTAGAAAGATAATTTTGTAAGGAATAGAAAAAAATTATCACTGAAGATGTATTTTGAATTTTAGTTAATGTTAATTTCCAAATTATGAACAAACAAATAAAATAATAATTATTTTGGATGTGAAAATTTCTTTTTTACCTTATTTTTTATATAGTTATCACTATTTATTTTATGCTTATTGTTTTCCTTAATTTTTCTAATTTCTAGCAATGTAATTGTTTTTGCTCTAACATAATTAAAACTGAAGTTATTATGAAAATTGTGTCTCATGCCAGTATTTTAAAAAGTTCAATATGGCGGCTTGAAGCTGAAGTAGTTAAAAGTGTTAAAAAAATCTTTTTCTAATTTTTTTTGAGGTAATAATTATTTTATCAGCTTTATTACATTCTTTCATATTTGCTGGTTATAAAAATGTATATACTTTTGTATTTACTATATTGAAGCAGAATATATGTTTTAAATTATACTTATTATAATTTTTTTTTTAAAATTCAAGATGGCTACTTGGGTCTCAAAAAGTTAAAACATTAAAGAATATAGATTAACAAAAGTGTTTTCAATCACTATTTTGTAATATTTTTCAAATGAAAGTGCTTTTGAAGCAACTTACTATTTAATGTTTTAAATTAAAAGTTACTATGATATATACAGTGTATTTAATTATTACATATATGGTTTGTGGTTTATATTGATTATATTATAAAGAAGAAAGAAACTACTTCATTATACAGATGAAAAAAACATTTGCACATTAAATATATATATATATTCTAACCTAAATCAAATAATATAAGAGGACTTCTATTAAAAACAAACGGGCACATTCCCTCAAGGGAAATGGGACACTTCCGTATAGGACGGGTGGTAACCCTCTATTACCTCATATTAGCTCGACGTTAGGTTAGTTATAATTCAGCTACAGATATATGCAGTTCAGACAGAGATAGAATTAAAAATAATTAATTATCATTAATAAAATAAATTTAAAAAAAAAACAATTTAGAATAAACTAACATTCTCTCTCTATCCAAAACACATTCTCTGAGCTGTAAGTACTTGCACTGTTCGACAATGATGATGATGATTTTATGTCTTTGTTAATATGACTGACTAAAATAAAACATCCAGCAATTTGCCAATATGATCTCAATATTTTATGATTATTCAATCAGAAGTTTCAATCTCTTTAGCCATGCCACGCTTGTAATATTGATTATAATTAATCTATTCTTAATTTAAAAGCACTTCTAATAATGACACTAATCTCAGGGTTCTCTGTTATATTTAATAAAATGCTCGGCAGTATTGTGTTGTCCAATATGACTGACATTCTGGTCGGCTATAGGGAACATTTAACTTATTTAAATTCCAGGTGTCTTCATCCACATATCAACTATTATAATATTTAACAAGATGATGACCATATTCAATAACAACGCATAATTTTGAATAATACATCCCTTTCTTAATCCAGAATCTCAGTCAGAATGATGAAAAGACAAGGGTGCTTTTGTGTCCCTCCATCATCCATGACAACACAATAATTTAACTAAGATGTAATACTTAGACACTTCACTTAAATGTGTATGGAACAATGTGCAATCAAAACCTACTAGTTTGGGAATAAAGTGATTTTACACACACATAAAATAAAATGTTCTGGTCTGAAGTTTTAATTCCATAAATAATTCTTATTAAATTAAAAATATAATGAAATATTCTGATCTGCTTAAAATTGTCTATCTGGTATATTGAATTTAAGATTTCATAAATAATTTTGGACTCAAGAAAGTATTGCAAGTATTATGCAGATACACTTTTATTTAGCACACAAGAAAAATGACTCAAAACAGCTTGTAACAAGACTATAATTTATTATTAAATTTTAACAATATTCTAATTTATTATTACAGTTAACAAAACTATCCTTTAGGATTAACATAATAAACAAACATATACAATTTAGTCGATCCCATATGGATAAAACAAAATATAATTAATAGTAATTTGTCTATGCTTTTAGACTTGGATTCGAACTACTTCTTCATCTTCCTTTTTACATTTATGCAAATTGAATATAACAAAATAAATATTATTATCGATACATTAACTTATCCGTTTAGTGTATCTTATATGAACGGCTGCTTAACTTTATTAACTAACTATTTGTTTTAAAATAAAAATAATCTGATTCTAGGCAATGCGTACAAACAATTTTTATTATCATATCTTTAACTAAATGATAGTTTTTTATTTAGATAACTTACTATAATTTATGGGTTATTTATCAGAAGTTACACTTATTATTTTAATGTTTACCTTAATAGCAACTGAAGTTGTTATACACACTGTTTTTCTCTGTATAAGTTATATTGTGAGTGCTACTTAATCATTAACCAAAATTAAACCTAGTATTTAAACCCTCCATCGGCAAATAAAAATTTATAAATCACGCAATTTTAAACTTACTCTCTCCATTGACTTACATGTGGATTACCAGCACTATTTCGTCGCACAATCCAGACATTGATCATATATACTAGCACGCTATTTTTACTAACTGGATCGTAAGGAATTAACCTCCAGTATACCCGTTATCTTGCCATCACTTTCTAAATAAAACACAATATTCAACACCCTCCTTGGTGGAATTATCTCTATTTTCTCATGAGGAATATGGAATAATACCGTAGATATGTAGAGTTAACTACTCCATTAAAATAGTTTGGTGGGTCCTTGCCTCTTACCTGGGCATAATAGGAACACACACCAATTCTAATCCTCTCATGGGATTTTAACGAACGAATTAAACTAAATACGGTATAAATTGCTGATCGTCCTAACTCTGGGAAGCGATCGCTTGGGTTATAACCATACCCGAATTCTAGATTTATTTATTCCCCTCATGGAAAATAAAGCTTTTGGGGAGATTATTTTCCATCCCACAAAATAGATACATTACAATTGTTACTAATGCGAATATTAATCATATACTGATGCTATTCGGGGCAAGACAAGCAAATACACTAATTACACTAAATTTATGTTCCGGGGTATACGTAGATCAACGTCTGTAATCAATGGATAATACAAAATAAACATAATAATTTTCACCTTTGCCAAAGAAAAATTCAACAAGTAATTGGTAATATAGTATCTTCAACTAAATTAAGTGAATGCGTTAATAAAAAAAATAATTGGGAATAAATTCCGCAATTAACATAGTATAAATTTGTTTCAAATTTTAAATAAGTAATATTCTGTATAGCACTTCTCTTTAATTACTTCTGATAATTTTAACTAGATATTTTACCTATTAAGTATCTGAATTTTTCTACTTTTACGCATTTAACATATAAATTTCTACCCATAATTGCATATCATAAGTAAACACATTTTTAAAAAAATAATTTCCATGTCAAATATAAATTTAACCTAGAATAATTAAAGGAAAACATACCTTTATGATTACAAGGTCATTTAAATACTACTTGACTATACATCGTTTAACCTGTTGATAAAAAAAATATACATAATTTTACAAATTAGTAAAAAAAAAATCATTACTTAACAATTGCTTATTATCTCTCTAGAAAAATGTTTTCCGTTGGGCAATTTATCTAGATGAAGAACTTGATCCATTTGTAGTTCACGCAGCAAATTTAAAATAAGAAACACATTTATTATTTCATTTCTATAAAAGTTGCCTCCATTCTGGTGCATTTAATAAATCAATCAAAGAAAACATAGCAGCGTTGGGTGTTAACTCTTCCTTGAATTAACTTATACAATTTTTGGGATCCAAGAAAAACAATACATATTTTAACATGACGAATATTTGACGATTGACAATCACATATACAATTCTTTCTTTTTACTATTGGCGATACGTATCATTTTTATTTAGCTAGCTGGCTTAAAAATAAAACTAATGCGCGACTTTTCCAAAATATTATTATTATAAGGACTGCAGCTGACTTACGTAGATATAAAGTTTTAATGACTCTAGTTGAGGTACAATATAACATATTATATCAGAGTTATAATTAAGTCACTTATGTTGGTAGTTTTTATTCCTACTCTAGGAATTGTAATTTGTCTTTAATAAGGGATTCTCCGTAAAATGCACACATACAAATTTTCCAATATTTGCCTTAAGAAAATTTATATTTTCTTTTTAAAAATTATACAGGTGCATAAATAAATATCCTTGATCATTAATATTATTTCTAGATAATTTTCATTGAATAAAACATATTTTAACGTGGGGAGCTTACATTATTTTTAAACGCAGACAATTTCTGTTAGAAAGAGTGCGAAATTTTATAGTTAACTTTCCTTGGCTTTTACAATATGTCTTTTGAATTATAATTTTTCTTTTATACCACGAAAATATTATCAAATAAGGTAAAATTAACAAATAATTGTTTATTTCCTGGAAATTACTTATATTACTTAAATTAAATATAACGACGCTTTCCGTGATTACTGTAGTTAATACGGTCATTTTGAACTTTAGCATACGATAGTATATTTTTGAGTATAAAAAGCTTTAAAATAGGTAGATGGTCATAGAAAAACAGAACATCCTATCAATTAAGATTAGCCACACATGATATTATCAAACATTTATTGGACTTATATTTATTTCAGCAATAAAAAAATATAAAAAATTTTGTTACCGAATTTCAGTACTGCTTCCTTCTTGCAAAACTAATGGCAGACTAAACTTTCCTCAATTTTTGGCGGTCTTGTTTTAGCGACCTCTTACAGAGAAAAAATCATTTAATTATACATAAACAAAAGAAAGGAAAAAAAAAAAAAAATTATTACAGTCATATATATTTCTGTGTGATTTAAATGGATTACCAAGTAATTTGACAAATAATGAAAAATAACAAATACATTTAATTAACAATGTTTATTTGTGATGTATAATTCTATATACATTATTATCTAAATTAATTTAAAAATTACCAGAAGCTATTGTGTGTTATGATAAGACACTCGTTTATCCCCCCCCCTCTACCCATCTAAAATCAATTACTGTTTATAATATATGCTTTTATACTATATTAAATTGCTCTTATTGTTAATATTTTTCAACTAAATTATTCATGCTCTTTTCAAAATGACATCAAATTACTAAATTTATTAGTTATTTGCTTAAAACATGTTAAAGTGAGTAAATAGCATACTTTATTAATCACTTACTATTATTACTATTTTACTTTTTATTTTCTAGAAAAATATAGCATTGTTTTCCTGTGGAAACTAACTTTTTAGACTCAATAAAGTTTTGCTTTGAAACATAATAATAATAATAATAATAATAATAATAATAATAATAATAATAATAATAATAATAATAATAATAATAATAATAATAATAATAATAATAATAATAATAATAATAATAATAATAATAATAATAATAATAATAATAATAATAATAATAATAATAATAATAATAATAATAATAATAATAATAATAATAATAATAATAATAATAATAATAATAATAATAATAATAATAATAATAATAATAATAATAATAATAATAATAATAATAATAATAATAATAATAATAATAATAATAATAATAATAATAATAATAATAATAATAATAATAATAATAATAATAATAATAATAATAATAATAATAATAATAATAATAATAATAATAATAATAATAATAATAATAATAATAATAATAATAATAATAATAATAATAATAATAATAATTAAAAAATGTCTACATATATATTGTGAATTTTTATAGTGGACTATTTCTACCATCTAATATGAGTAGTGAATGTCTTTAGAAAATTTTAACTTTATTTAAATATTCCAAATACATTTAACTGTAAATAATAGTACACAGGTTAGTAGTGTTCTGAAACCAGCGATTTGAAAAAATAAATAAATCTATATATAACAAACTCTTATGAAAAATGATTATCCACCAGCTGCTATTAAGAAAACCTTAAATAGACAACAAAAAGAACATCAAAAAAAAAAAAAAAAACAATTATTGGTAATATACTGTACCCATATATACTAAAAATAGCAGACAAATTAAGTAAAATCTGCACTCAGTATAACATAAGAGCAGCTTTCCAGAGCCATACCACACTAGGAGGAATTCTAACATCGACAAAACCTAAACTTGAAATGCTGAAAAGAAAAAAAAAGCATCTATGTAATACTATGTAATACTATATATTTTGGTGAGACTAGTCATCCCATTGAAAAGCTCTTGCATAAACCCAAACTGATGATTAGAAAAGAGAAAACAGATATATCTGAGGCAGTAGATCATTTATGTACCAATGAACATATGTCCAATTGGAAAAATACAAAAAATATTAGATAGAGAAGAAAAGGAACAACAAAAATTTTTTAAAGAAGCTGCTCACAAAACAATCCCATAAATCAATCTAGTGTGACTACCTATAATGTATGGAAACCACTAATCAACTTTATCTGTTAGGAAAAAGTGGTGAAATTGGGAGGAACCTCATAGATAAGTTGTGAGATTTCTACTAACTGTTGCCTTTGGCAGTTGGTTAGAGCATCACCTTAAAATTCAATACTCAAAGATCCAAGTGTCAAGGTTAAATTCCCACATTAGTACCATCACTGGTTATGCCAGCAATACCTGAAGAAGAGGAGAGAAAAATACCTCTCAAAACATTGCACATATATTAACCTGTCGGCTATTAACAGTTGAATCTATTTGGAATATTTAAAGAAAGTTAAATTTTTCTAAAGACATTCAATACTCATATTAGATAATGGAAATAGTCCAATATATAAATACAACAAAGACACCATCATCATAATCTTTAGGAAAACACACTCTTTCTTTATATATATGTATATTAAGATCTTTTGAACGTGTGTTATAAAAATAACTTATTTATTGCTAATTTGATATTAATTATTGACCAATACTATGTTGAGAAATAATATATATATATATTTTATTATGACCATTTTTTTAAATGCAAAATCTTATTTATGTTTGAGTGCCCTTATATGTAAAATGCCATAATAAATTGTATACAGATCTAGCAAGCAGTGACAATCTATTGTTGACCCATAGAACTTTACTATAGGTCTCATTTGAGTAGATACTTTAATCTGGCTTCTTGAATAAAAAAACTCAATATACATATCAGTATCAGCATTATTTTAAAACATTATTGATTCATTATAAGATGAAAGTCTTTCCAAATTTAATTACCTTTTCCATTCAAAAGCTTTTCTTCTCCATTTCAGCAAACTTTTCTATCTTATTTTTTATCATACATATTTTTTTCCAGAAATATATCTAGACTAAATTTATTTTAGACTATTATATCTTTTATTGAAGACAGTATTATAATTAGATAGTTCATTGCTTCAGAATTCATAAGAAGTCGAGTACCTGAAATGAATTCATCTGGAGACACCATCAACTTTTGAGCTCCAAATCATTTTCTCATAGCATTATACAACATATTTCACTTTCTGGTCTTTCCTTGTTAATTAAAACAAATTCTTCTAATTACTTACTACAAATTATTTTATTATATATTGTGAAATTCTACTAGTTTAATTTTTTGTAGTATTTATTGTTAAATTTATTCTGACAGCCATCTAGAAACATTAATTGTGAGATGGCCACATTATCTGATAAATCGTGATTTAAATAATCTCCATTTATTTTTTTACTCCTGATATTTTCCTTAATATATATATATATTTATGTATCAAAGCATCAGCCGGGAAGTGAACCCTGGGATAACTGCTTGTAAGGCAGCTATGCTAACTACTCGGCCACCAACGCTAAAATATTTTTTGTAAAATTGTTGTAAAAGGTTTTGTGGTGTTGGAATTATCCTCCCTTTATTAATGATAATGTTAAGGGTGACAGTCGTATAGATCAACCATTACTGTTACATTTGATAAACATATTACAAATTTGATATTACTGATCCATGAAATATTGTTTCACAGCTTGGGAAAGCTTATTATTTATTATTTACACAATTTAATCAAAAATTTTAAATATTTTTTTAAGAATATATTATTGCTGAAAGCAACCCCCCACCCCACTCTCCGCTGGGAGGCTTGAAAACTGGTTTTAAATTGCTCGTTTTATAAAAGGGTAACATTTTATAAAGATACCATGTTACACTTGAACAACATTTGGGAAAGACCTTAACAACTGAGTTTAGAAATTTATATTTAAGTTTTTATTATGAGGTAAATTCTACATCTGTCATTGAATATAAAGTAAATTTCTTATAATTATTATTGCATTTTCAACCGAATGTTTTGATTTCTGTGACAAACATATTACTATATTTTTAAAAGAGTAAATGTTAAATAGACCTTTATTTTTCCCTGTCAAAGAAGAATGGTTCAGTCAAAATTTATAACATGCTTTGGTAGATTCTTTTATGTTAAGAGAATTGTGGGAATATTTTTCTATTGAGAAATTTTATATAAATGATATTTATATATTTTTCTTACTAATGATGGAAAGTCACCACATTTCTTGTGATTGGTTTATATATTTTGTTTGATGTTTACAACTGCAACTGTAACAAATAAACACACAATCAAAAAAAAAAAAAAAAGGGAGGGGGGAGATCTCATACTGTCTTTGTTATATCTGTATTCTGTTAAAATTACACACACACACACACACACACAGATCAAACTAAGTAGACATTTACTTATTCAAAGGCATTCATCAATTTATTTTTTATTGATCTTCAGTTTAGCATCAAATTGCAGAACATATTCACTATAAAAAAAATAAAATAGGCAAAACTCTCCATATAGTAGTGCCACTCAGTGCAAGCCAGAGTAATCAATTGCTTGCACTGAGTGGCACTACAGTATGGAGAGTTTTCCTTGTTTTAATAACAGTTATGAGCAAGCATAAGAAATGGTGATCATATGATGTTGAGTGGTTTCATAAAAAAAAAAAAAAAATTATGGAACCTGAATATTAAAAATAAATTGAGCTTAAAACTTAACAAAAAATACAACAAATGGACTTTTCCTTATATTAAAAATAACATATTCTTAATTATAAATAATTAATAATTGATTATAATTTATGAATTTGCAAATTGTAGGCAATGGAACCAACCCTCTTTCTTCAGAATCAACCTCACCTTCTTACAAATTTTTATCAATCAATTTTATGGAAAGAAAAAGATATACATTTTATTGTTCAAGAAGAGTGATTCTGGTTTAATGTAGTGTGGTGATTATTTAGTTATTCTTATTCTTTTTTACTTATAAGTCCCCTCCAATACTTTTTTATTAGATTAGTCTTTTGAATTAAATATAACTTAAATCTACTGCATAAGTTTCATATCTATGTCATCTTCTTAGGAGTTTTATTATTCTTATTCTAAAAATTCAGACTACAGAACCCAGAGCCATCGATTCCATATATCAATGCAGTTCAAGACATGTATTGAAACTACTGCTTTATTACTGCCTCTTCTTCTAACACATCTCTGAATTGCATACTTCATTTAAGATGAGAAATAACTTATCAGTTACTTTTTAATCACTGAAATGATTCAACTTCCAGATTCTTCTTTAATCTTTGTAAGAATAATGCATATAAAATACAGAGCAATTTGCTCTTTCAATTTTTTATTACAATTCTTCAACATTGGATTTATTATTATTCTTTCAATTTTCTTCTTATAAAATTCCTGTTACATTCTTGGATTGTTTAATTCTTCATCATCCTTGAAGATATTCAGAAATCATGACTTTTTAGATGATCGTACAGATCTTTCCACGAACTCTGACAACATTTAATTTCAGGACTCTCTCTTAGAGATCAATTATATAATGACCAATAACACCACTGCATGGGTAAGATGTATCTTTATGCAAGGTACATTTTAGCACCTGCCCATTCCATGAAATAAAATTGTAATATAATCTGGTACTTATGTAGAGCACATCCATACGTAATATTATAAATAAGGACAGAGCATTCACTTTAAAATCTCTTTGCACTCTCCTATATAAAAGCATGAGTGTATGCTTATACTTAGAGTTTATATCTAGATAAACCAGTCTTTGCTCACCATGCTTAAATCAGGGCTTCAATCTATTGGGTTCATGAAATTTATCAATTGAATTGTATAAATCTATTTGCATACACTTATGCTTTTAAAGTTGATGCTTACAGGAGAATGCAAAGAGATTTTAAACTGTATGCTCTGAGAAGTTATTCTTTATTTATGAAATAAAATTGGTAAACTAAAAGACATTTTTTTCCAGCACTTTCACAAAAAAACTTGAAAATATGGCTTTAGTCATTTAATGTGTTCGGTAAGTAGCTTATGAGTTTTATTTATTTCTATAAAATAAACCCTGAAGAAAACACTTGCTAAAATAGCCCATATTAATGTTTAAAGAAATAATTTTTGAATTAATAATTAAATCATATCTTAAAACAAAAATATTTATTTAGTAAATTTGAAATTTTTAATTTTTTCTTTCAAAACTTTTCATATTATTTTTTGGAGAATCCTGCAAAATTGTTAGTAGAGATAGGAAATATCTGCAAATAAGATATTTTTTAAAATATCTAAGTGTTTTTATCATACTTAAAAGAACCACCATCATCACACATACCTACAAAAACATTGCACTGCTCCCCTCCCCTTCTCAAGCTAACTCTGATATTATGTAAGTAATTCTAGTTTACTTTCCAGCTTATTAAAAATATTATCTACAGCCAGAGTATGAGTCTTTGGAATGCACATCTGAGCTCCATCCTTCATAGTTAAAGAGAATCTGGCTTGTGTCTATTATTTTTCTGAACCAAGATTTAGATAATCTTTAAGTAATTGATCAATAATTCATTAAAAATCATTATTTGTTTGAAATCCATTAAAAATGTCTCATGCATAAACTTATTCACATTTTCTATTAACAAAATTATATTTCTTCAATAATATATTATTTATCTATTATTTAATTCTTTATGTGTTGTATTAATAACTATAATTTATTATATATATATAATCCAATATGTTAAATTTTTATATTTACAATGTTTAATGATATAACTTTTATATTTTATTAGGATCACTAAACTAGGTCAATTTTAAATAAAATAGCTGATATAACTATTACATTCTGTTAGCATGTTTTCTTGTTAAAATTCATTAGTTATTTTTAATTCAGAGTCCTTCACACACATAATTTGTTTACATTTTCTATTAACAAAAATAGTTTTGTTTTCTGTCAATAATAAAATTTTTCACTGCTATATTATTTATTAATTCTTATTAATAACTAATCCCTATTATATATATATTATACTTTATTATACAGTTTGACAATTAGAGAATTAGCCAGGATTTATTTAAAGGGAAAAAAAATAAATTTCATATTTAGATTGTTTATTCAATACATTTTTAGAAGCAATTAAAATATTTTGCATTTTATTTCATTTATTTAACTATATTTAAAAAGAACCCCAACACTTGGTTTGTTCCACTAGATACATTTTTTTAGCTTTTGTCAATAATATCATTGCCATGAAATTTTTTAAGAATAAAATATTTTGGTATGCAATATCTTTTTAAAAATTATATTTTTTACTCATTCTGTTTTCTTTAAATTTGTATTGTAGTGTGGTTTATGAATCAATTATAAGTTTTTACTAGAAAACAAACCTGAATACAAATCCAAGTTAAAACCTGTTTAGTATAATGTGTAAAAAGATAATATATATTTATATAAAATAATATTATTGTCATTAAAAATAGAAAAAGCTATTTAATAAAACATGTAAAAAGATAATACAGTGTAATAAAAAAAAAACATAGTTACTAAAAAAGTTTTGCATACGACAGCATCGGAATCAATTCTAAGACTTCATATTCCAAAGTTGGCCAATGTCATTATTAAGACATTTCAATTCTGTAAAATATCAGTGACAAACATCATGTGTAGAATTACTATAATTATGAGGCAATATTTTAAAAATACATTTTATTTTTAAATAAATTATTAATAATAATATGTTACTTTTTATATAAATTAGGATATTTAAATAAAAGTGATTGGGAAATCTAAACATTTTCATTTATATATAAATTTTATTAATTATAGTGATAAAAGGGTGTCCACCTGTTTATGAAATGGTAGAGGGTATATGAAATATATTTCGATGCTCAAGCAATTTGCACAATAAGTTTAAGTGAAGAAGTATTCTTCTTATATGTAAATATAAAATTATTTACAGTCAGAATGTGTATATAACAGTAAATGATTCAGAAATCTAAACATATATAAGTTTTATTAATTAATGTGGCAAAATAGTGATGGCCTATTTAGTTTAGCATAATAATAAGAGGGTATATGTAGTATATTTTGAGCTTGAACCTTGAAAGTCGTGATTCAGGCAAATGACACAATAAATTTAAGAAAAGAACTATCCTTCTTATATTTAAATAAATATTTACACTCAGAATATATTGCTAACATTAAGTGATTTGAAAATATAAACATTTTTATTTACATATAAATTTTAAATTAGGCAAAACTCATTATACGTATTGCCACACGCTGCAAGCTAGAGTAATCAATGGATGCCAGAAGGCTTGTGCATAAAATCCCCATCTAGATCTAGGATCTAGGTGCAGTACTCACAGATCCAAGGCTACTCACTGATGAAGGCCACAAGCCAGAAACTTATCTGGGGATATTAGATGGGGAATTTATGCACAAGCTTTCTGGCATTCATTGATTACTCTAATTTGTAGTGTGTGGAAATACATATAGTGAGTTTTGCCTATTTCAATAACTGTTATAAGCAAGCATAAGAAATGGTGATCATGTGATGTTTATTGGCATAAAAATTTTATTAATTATCTTGGTGTTTTGGCATCACTGCGATAAAGCATCTTTGTATCCTGCACAACTTGCCCACCTGTATGTGGCAGCTCTGATAACCAATTACAGATCACTTTACAATAATCATCAATTGCCATTTTTTATAACCATAGTCATTTATTCACAATCACCAAGCATCAATGCTAGACACCAATGATAGACTAAAGCACTGATAACAATTTTATTAAGACTGCATAATTCATTAACATTGCAAGGAAATACAAAACTAATATTTGCATCCAATGTTAAACAATCTGTATAATTGTTTCCAAATGGGCTAAACTTCACTAGAATCAAGATAAAAAGGAAAAAAACGAAGCAAACACTAAATAATTAATCAAAATTTTAAATGTTTTAGATTATAATAAAAAATAAAGAGAGAAAAAAATGTATTAACATATACATGTTAATTTGTCATTGACATGCATCTAAAATATTTTAAAGTACAATACTGACTAATTTTTGCCATAACAGGAATATTTTTGGTTTATATATATGCATGCCCTTTTTAATAGAATCCAATTTTCTCAAACTACCTGAATTTTACTAAGGATCATTAAATACAGATTTGTTTACAATGTTTGTATATATTTTTAGCAATATCATGATTAGTAAAATGTTACTAAACACTGTATTTATTATTTCTTCATTTTTAATACTTTTGTGTTAATTAAATAATATTTATATCAAGTGCTTGTGCTAAATTTTTTTTTTTAAAAAATACTTCTAGTTTGTTCAGTAATAATCATCCTTATTAATACCTGATCTCTTTACAAAAAAAAATATTAGAAAAAAATAAGTGGCTCATTAATATGAGTGAATATAAGCATAAATAAATGACATTTTATTTAAAACAATTTTAATCATAACATATTTATTTTTCTTTACTTTTTCTTGCAAGATAATCTTTAACTTCATCAAAACATCATTTTTAACATCTGTTAATGCAAGATTTATAAGCCTTTTATAAATATTCATTGCAAATACATTTAAGTTACATTTATTTTCCTATTGATAATAATATGAATTAATCCATAACTAGACGTATTAATTGTCATTACTAATTGTTTCAAAAATTATAAATTGATTAAAATAAATATAAAGATCCAAATACACATCAATTTATTGGATCGTATAATTAGTAATTACAATTGAGTATATGTAATAATTAAACATAATGTATTTATAATAAAAACAAATTAAAAATTGTGCATGCTTGTATCATATAACAGTCCCATTTTTGTTACCTTGGTCATAAAAGTTATATTTTTAAATAACACATTTAGAAGTCAGTGACATGAGCTGTAAGCTAAAATCAGTTTCCTATCCAAAAACCAATATGAATGGTAAAGAGAAGTTTCTAAAAATATATATATATATTTCTAGAAACATTAATTAGAAAGTGGAATAACCTTATTTCAGAAATGAAAAAAAAAGATAAATTGACATTTAAATCAGCCATAATATATTTTTAAGCCAACTTATTATCTTGAGTCAAGCACTAAATTTGTTTAACTCCATGAAAACTGATGGAGGAGTAAAAGATGCTGATGAGATTTCTAAAAATACTTAGAGTTAGTTCTTTAGATTTAAAAAATGATGAAATCTTCATAATATTATAATTCAAAATGAATTCATTAATACTAAAATTTTATTTAAAAACTTATACTATGAAAAAAAAGTCATAGTAAATCAACAGTTAATAAAATAGTATTTATATACTGGAATATTTCCATAATCTAATATTAAGTATTGAATGTCTTTAGAAAAACTAAACCTTATTTAAATTTTTTTAATGCATTCAACTGTTACTAATAGCACACAGGTTAGTATATGGACAATGTTTTAAGAGGTATTATTTTTCTCTCTTCTCACGTGGTGCTGGCCTGACAAATGATAGTATTAGCATGGGAGTTGAACCTGGACCCTTAGATTCTTGGGTATTGAATTTTAAGGTAACGCTCTAGCCAACTAAGCCATCCTGACAAAGGCAACAATCAGTATAAATTTTATATACGTATCTAAGAGATTCTTTCTGATTTCTTCACTTTTTCCTAAAAGCAAAGTTGATTATTCATTTCCATACATTATGTATAGTCACACTAGGATGACTTATGTGGCTATTTGCCATTATCATGTTACAGATTCTTTGAATTTTCTTCTTTGTATCTTATCCTCTTTATCCAATAGTTTTGTATTTTCCAAATTGAACATATGTTCATTGGTGCATACGTAGTTTGCTACCATGTGCTCATGCAATCACTTTTTAATGGAGCAACTGATCTCACCACTATACATTCTTCCACATTCACATGTTATTTCATAGATGCAGTTTTTGCTTTACAGCAATTCAAGTTTAAGCTTTGTATATGTTAAAATTCCATATAGTGTGGTATGGCTCTATAAAGCTATTCTGTTGTTATACTGATTGCAGATTTCCCTTAATTTGTCTGATATTTTTGTTATGTATGGATACATTATAGTACCAATAACTGTTTTTTATGGTTCTTTTTGTTGTCAATTTAAGGCTTTTTTAATAACAACTGCATAAACACTTTTTATAAGAGTTTATTCTATATAGATTTTTTTCTTTCAAATCATTGATTTCTGAACAAACAGTTACAATAAAACAACTCTTAATACCTTTTGTAAAATAATAATAATAAACCAATGTGTTGCTATATGACAAAGACCTAATTAATTTTACAATAATATGATATGCATACAAATATTTAATGAAAGATCACACAGGTTTAGCTTTTTTTCATGAAGTTGTTCCATACTGAATGTGCACTCAACTTTATCTAAGTAAAAAAGAGCAATTTATTATGAAAAAAATAATAATACTTTTTTGGTTGCAGTCATTAAAAACGTTTTGCTAATTTATTATAAAACTAAAAAAAATTAGATTACTATTTATCACTTCAATTTTTATTATTCTTGGATATTTTTTGTTTCAAGTCTTAGGATTCAATAAAATGTGCAGCTATTATTTCTGTCTTGTTATATTAGTGAGATTAAGACCTTTTCTTCTAAATTGAATCTTCTGGTAAAAATATATTTCGTCTCTAACCTCCGTATGAGTATTCACTCAAGTATAATCTTTAAAAGATTTCAAACATATATTATTGAACAAGTTAAGAAAACATTCAACAATATATGTAATAATCTATTACCTTTTTTTAACAACAGTTATTTTTTATTTTTTGCTAAAACAAGATACCAAACTCTTCTAATCATCTATGTTCTTTATTTTTTTTTTTTTACAATGCTTTTTTACACCCATTATTGACGGTTTTGATTGATCCAGCAATCTTCAAAATTTCTACTTATATTTCCAAATCTTAATTGTTAACTTCAGAAAAAGTTTTCTGGGGCAATCAAAACTGTCAATAGAGGGTTGTAAAAAAGCATTGTAAAAATTAATAAAGAACATAGATGATATTAATATTATACTCTTCTAATCAACAATATAGCAGCATTTTGCAACGTTTTTCAGAAAAAAATGATTTTTTAAAATTAAATTTGTTCTGCAGATTCCAAAAGTCATCATTTTCTTCGCTGTAATGAACTTCTTTTTCCAATACATTTATAATAACCTTCAGCATGATTTTCAAAATTTTGCTAAAAAATTTTCTGGCTCAAAATAACATTTTATATATATATTGTTATTGTTTTTTAGAAAATATTTTCTGAAATAAATTGTTTATCATTTTTGCAAGCTTTCACATAAAATAAATCCCCTGACTTTGGAAAAATTATGATTAATCAACCTATTTCCAAAAGGAATAAATTAATTTAATTTAACTATTATTATATAAGGTATGTGAGCACAGACTTTCACATGACCACCACTTTCCACTCTATTTCATAACACTGATACACCTGAACACATATATGTTGAAAAGATAAATAATCACCAATATGCATATTTCATGCTAAACCAGAAATCATCAGTTGGTCCAGATTATCATCTCTACACATTTAGGCAATAAGTGCTCAGATATATATTAAGATAGCCCATCTTGATACTTTAATGGACATGTTTCAATCCACTCCACACTTCAACTCTTCAACCATCCATCCAATTGAAAATCTAATGATGGAATGCTCAAAGGCCATCCTGAGGCCAAGGTGATTATTTATTTTTTCAACATATATGTGTTCAGGTGTATCAGTGTTATGAGATAGAGTGGAGAGTCATGTAAAAATCTATGCTCATATACCATACATATTACATATATTGATACAAGTATATAATAAGCCTGTATTTCAGTTATTACATAGTAGAGATGTCTGCCCATTCCTCATATATGTATTAAATGGATTATGTCCTGTACATGAGGGGTCAGATTGACTTTAAGTCAACATGGGTGTGATTAGAATCTCAGCCTCAGGGTGGCCTTTGAGCATTCCATCATTAGATTTTCAATTGGATGGATGGTTGAAGAGTTGAAGTGTGGAGTGAATTGAAGCCTGTCCATTAAAGTATCAAGATTGACTATCTTAATATATATCTGAGCACTTATTGCATATATGTGTAGAGATGATAATCTGGACCAACTGATGATTGCTGGTTTAGCATAAAATACATATATTGGTGATTATTTATGTGTTCAGGTGAATCAATGCTATAAGATAGAGTAGAGAGTGGTGGGTCATGTGAAAGTCTGTGCTCATATGGCCTATATATTACATATATTGATACAGGTATATAATAAGCCTGTATTTCAATTATTACATAGTAAAGATGTCTGCCCATGCCTCATATATGTATTAAATGAATTGCCCTGTACATGAGGGGTCAGATTGACTTTAGGTCAACATGGGTGTGATGAGAACCTTGGCCTCAGGGTGGCCTTTGAGTGTTTCATTCTATATACACCAACTCTTACAGACCATGCTTAAATCAGGGCTTGAGTCTATTGTGTGCCTGATGTTATAATCAAATATTCAATTGTACAAATCTATGTAAACCATGCATTTGAATAATTGCAAAGTTTTCAGCACTTTATAATAATAAGTTTACATTTATAAGTCATGTTTGTCTAATCATAGGTGGTTAAAAATGATACACTGTCTTTCTCCTGTGATGGATTACATAGATTTGTACAATTGAATATTTGATTTTAACATCAGGCACACAATAGACCCAATTTAAGCATGGTGTGTAAGAGTTGGTGTATATAGAATGTATACTCTAAAGTTAAGTGATTCACTTAAGTTTTTAAACTCTTACTGGCAGGAGAGTGTGCAGTAGATTTATAATATTTAAGAAATAGCACGTTATTAGAGATTGACTTCCGTTTGAATAATTACATTGCATATTAAATAAATGCACTTCCATTTAATATTCCTATAAATAATCGCAAATATATACATATTAATTTACCTAACAATCCAAAATTTGGATGAGTGTGATAATAATTTTATAATTATAATATTGCTAAACTTAAGATGATATTAAATAATCCCAAGCCATCATTGACAATGAGATATACAATTTTATGTTATTTTCCAGTAGCGAATTATGTGAAAATACTTCCATTTATTATTTTAAATATTACATTTCAAATTTACCATGTATATATTTAATGAGTATTTTTTTTTATTGTAGATAAAAGATTATCTCACTGTAATGTGTAGATATATAATAATAAGTGGAATCTGTATTTCACTATTTAAGATGAATCAATCCGGTAGAGAGAAAAAGTAAAATCCATTGGAAGTTTATGTAAATTTTGTCCTTGAACAAATATGGTAGCTAATAGTGCAGGAATGAAATTGTATAGATTATATCAGACTATACACAATAATACTTTTTTTATTGTTGTTGTTTTATAGATAACAAGGTTACTTATGCAATAATTTATAACAAATATCAAATGCTGATACTCCATCTATAGTCAGGGATCTCTGGTAATATAGAATTATATTAATTGTTTTCCTTCTCTAAATATTAATAGTCTTTGGAACTTCAACAATGTTAATTATCTCTTCATTCAACATTGAAAGATTGGTAGAATAGACTTCAAGAATTCATTCAGGCAGTTAAATTATTTTAAAATCATTTTTATAAATAACTTCACAAACTATTTGTCTGAAGGTTTGTAATAATGGTATATTATAAGATATGATATGTTGGACTATTTCCATCATTTATGAGTGAATGTTGAGTGTATAGAGAATTTTAAACTTTATTTAAACTTTTCAAATACAAACAACTTTGTTAGTAATAATACACAAATAGACTAACATGTATTGTCTATTTGTGTGTTATTACTAACAAAGTTGTTAGTATTTGAAAAGTTTAAATAAAGTTTAAAATTCTCTATACACTCAACATTCACTCATAAATGATGGAAATAGTTCAACATATCACATGTTGCTTCACAAACTTTTTCTAACTTCTTTCCAAAAATTTTATTTCCATATATTAGCTATATAAACATATATATTGTAACGAGCATAGACGTTCGTTACATTTGTTTTTTTTTTAAAATTTATTAAACATGAAAGTAAATTAAAAAGTTCGCATTTAAAAATTTTCTTTAAGAATTAAAAATTGAAATTAAATATCATCTTAAACTCTTATATATTAATTAAATCGCACAGATAATGAAAAATTATTAAAATAAAACTTTATTAAAGAAAAAGTATTTTAAAACTAAATTTTAAAAAGATTTGGAGATGAAATTATATCTTTAAATTTATCTTTAAATATATTTTTGATTTGGAAAACAGGTTAATTAATCAGAAATGGAAATGATTGTTAATTAGTTAAATGTAAACCAGCCTTCGGCATTTAAATGTAAAAACACCGGCCAGATAAGAAAATAGAAACTGTTAGCAAATAAGAAGAAATCCCTATGGAATCGGACCGCAGCGAAAGGACCATCGCATCGGTGACGTAATGTAAATTCAATCCTTCACATTAATATAAAAGGAAAATTTGGAAATTATTAATCAGTGACTGGAAATTGATTATTACGATGTGACTATATGTAGTAGTACGGAGTTGGAGGAATTGACAGATGCACGGTCAATTCTTTCAGCTGTTAAAGAAGGGAGAAATGAACTATCGTTTCCTACATTGAGGACCAACTAAATTAAAAAACCTCCGAATGAATAAATAAAACAACGGCTAAATGGATACCAATTTTAGGACGGCGTGGGAATTTACGTTCATGGCAAGCAACGGATAAAGTTGGACGTTTTAAAATCGTAAGAACTTATATATTCACTTGAAACAATAAGAACTCTAAATTTTAAAACTTTTTAGTAAATAATGCAATAGAATCCTATCTGACCAAACTAAATTCTTCATTAATAATGTTATTTGATGTATTTTTTTTCTTATTTATTTTGTAAAATCATTTCCATTTATTTATTTTTTGTTCTTTAAGTTTTATTATGATTGTTGTTTTCCGTTAAAAAAATTATAAAAATGTTAAACTTAAGTCGGGCGTGAATGGCTGTATAGATTTGTAAAGTTATATTAGGGGAGGGTAATCTTAGGTTATTTATGTCGTTGTGAGATTGGGTCAATGGATTGGATATATTGATGTAGTTAGTAGATGTAATCGGAGATTCGCTACTGGCAGAATCGTTTATATATACGCCGCACTCACCCGTTTGCCTATGGAAGGAATTATAAGACGGAGAACACAGTTCCTTTCTATGGAGTTTTTTTTTATTGTTCTTCTCGTTAGATAGATGTAATATTCCTATCTGATTGAGAGTCAATGTCTTTCTTAATTCTTTTGGTGCTGCCGTATTTCGTATTACATTGAATACATCGATATATCAGATGGATTGATGACAGTTTGACGGCGAATTTTAGCCTAAGGTTAAATAGGGATAGAATATTTTAATTTCAATGCAAATCTATGTAGTATTCATACTCGATTCTAAATAAAAATGCATTAAACTTAAGTTGTTTATAGACGCTTGCATGGATTGTTTATCGGTTAATTATGTTTTGCGTTTTCATATTTGATCAAAATATATAGACATTCGATAAATAATGATACCTTACGGTGAGTATCTAGAATGTATTTATTCGGATGTCTTTTAAGTTATTGGTGACAATGCAAGTATCTTATGATGAATACTATTGGGTTACGTAGAAATTTCCCTCCGCAATTGTCAGTAATCAATAATTTTGTATTTTGATCGTTTATGTTTATTTTGAAATGTTTTTGACCGTGAAATCTATGTAACCGATCTATATTCAACATTATAAACAAGCTTTCCTAAATTTATCTGTGCGAACTTAATTAAAATGTAAAATTAGAATATAATAGTAGTTAAAGGTAAATTAAAGTCAAAAATCAAAGTTAAAAATAATGTTAAATGTTAAAATGTAAACTAATACTAAAATAATTTTAAATCTTATATATATGTGCATAAATAAATGTTTGTATGTTAATTACTGGCAGTGGCTTATTTTATTTATTTTTTAATGTTGAAATCTAATTAGATAAGATCTTATATTATTTAATCTCTGCTATTCCACTGAGCTAGTGACATGGGCTAACGACCGGAATCAAAATTTAAAAAAAAAAAATAATTTTTTTTTTTTGACTTACGTATCTGCCTACTTTATAAATTTTTCTAGGTTCAAATGCCTAGATGGCGCCCCGTAGTGCAGTTTACGGTAAGTCGCTTTCGTCCGGATCGTTACAATATATAAAATCACATATTATACATTTCCAATGTTTCAACTGCTTTATTTCATCATAACATTCATTTTTAAGGATCTATAACAAAAAAAAAAAAATACATATCTGTACATAATATTTTAAATACAAATTTCATATATTAAACATTACCACATCAAATTCACAATATTAAAACATATTAACTATACATTATTATATTTACTTACATCTTCCTCCCTCTTCTCCCTTTATTATAAAGCTTCCTTTTTACTTATTAAGTATAAATTTTCAAAAAAGTATTAGAAACAGTCTAAAACACCAATAAACAAAAACTATTTAAATCAACCTAACCCACCTGTAATTACAAATTTATTCCTTTAACTTTATCTAACTTCCATACCAATTATCTACAATTCCTAACTATACTTTTAAATCTATTAAAAAACTAATGTAAATTATTTCTCTATCCTTTAACAATTTACTTAAATACTATTTTTCCAATATTATAAAATTGAAATACAACAATGATTAAAAATTTGATATATGAATTTGTTGCACATACTTAATAAATGTGCTAAACATATTTTAACAATATTACATATACATCTCTATGTACAATGATATTGTCTTATTAATAGGTAATGATAAATTATCTATTACTATTAGTAGTAGACAATGGAAAAAAATAAAAGGTAAATTATGTTAAACAATTTAATTTAGGATCATATATATATATATAGACACATTAAGAAGTAACAATATATATATATATATGAATACAGTATATTTATACATTAGACAATCACATATGTAAAATCAAAATATTTCTAATTAAGTCATTTATATATTGGGAGGGCCTACAATCATGTGCAATGAAATAAATAATTTTGTGAGCTTTTTTTTTAAAAATATTATTTGTTTATAATATATTCAATAAATTATTATTATTATTAATCTGAATTTATCTTTATTGATATTTATGGTTATACAATATGAACAATTGTGCAGAATTCTCATTATTTAGGTAAAGCCAATAAACATCACATGATCACTATTTCTGGCATCCATTGATTACTCTAGCTTGCTGTGTGGCAATATGTTTAGTGAGTTTTTGCCTGTTTTAATACTTAAGGTAAACATATTGTCATATAAACAATAGCTATCTATAGCTTAATTATTCCATTGTTAAAATTTAATTTTGTCATCATACATTCAAAATTTGAGTTTTCTCATTGCTTCTTTGAATGATCGATTATTCAGGGCTGTATATGGTAAAGCAGATGAAAGGAGGAAGTTCAAGATGACTTCTGAAATATTTATAACAAGTTATAATATCTATAAATATTTGATTTCTCTATCTATCACAATAATATGTAGTTTTATAAGTTACAGAGTTTAACTCAGTTGTTAATCTTGGTAAACCAGATAACATACAACTAGCATTTATTTAATTAATTTATTTATGTATAATCATAATTTTAAAAATCCAGTATTGTCAAAAAATATATCACCATTATGGCTACCAATTTTGCGAGCCACAGGTTTTTTGAAATCAGGCTGCATGTAGTCTGTGGATCACATGTTTGACATGCCTGATTTATCTATTCATGTCCTTACTTCTAGACACTTAAGATTGGCTCATATAAGTACATGCGAGTTTGAAATTAAAATGGACATTCTTATTTTACCAAAGCCTTTATTTTGTGATTAGAGTGAGAATATCCTTGGAGTTTTAACATCACTGTTTAATGGTGATAGTGAGAAGGAAAAATTATATTCTATATAATTATGATCTAAACACTATGCTAGTAAAATTTGTTTAATGTAAATTAGTTGGTATTGAACAAGATTGTACAATCTTCAGTTAATTAGACATCTATTTACCAAAATAAATTGATTGAATACAAGTATAATTCATAATCTTGGAGTTTTAGATATAAATTATAAGGGATTTGAACACACACTTTCAAACTCTTTTATCTATCAGCTCTGTTCCATACAACCAATACACATAACCACACACGTGAAAAAGATAAATGGTCCCCAATATATGTATTTTGTGCTGAACCAGGACTCATCAGTTGATCTATATTATAATCTCCCACACACATACATAATCAGTGCTTGGTTTGTATTAAGATAGCAAATCTTTTTTATATATGTTTGATCATGTATATCACTTGTATGAGATAGAGTGGATAGCTGAAGAGAGCTTGAAAGTCTGTGTTCAAATCTCTTATTATTAACAAAACACATTGATTATATTAGTTGGTTATGTATTTATTATCTAAAATATCTTGAACATTTTGTGAATGCTGTTAATAAAACCTTTTAAATCTTGAGAATTTTTATTTATTTAAATTAATATTGTTCTAAAAAAAAATTAGAAACAGTAAAATAATATATTTTTCTACTGTCTGTAATCTGAGGAGTAAACATGCTATTTTTTAGGTAAGATGATTATAGTCGTCATTATTTGTTGAGACAATATCATACTTCTACAGGTACTAATTGCATTATATATTTTAATTTAAATCTACGTTTTATTTACATATAGATATTGGAAGGACTTTGAATTTATTTAAAGTTAAATATCATTTCAAATTTAGATTAAAAAATATTATCTCTACAAGTAATATTTAATAAGCTTAATATTATTTACATAAAAGTTGCTAAATATTAAATTTTATAAGTAAAATTTTAAAATTTAATTCTTAATGAAAACATTTTGACATTTTTTTTTATTTTTAAAAAAGCTTAAATGACACATTTATATAAATATTAATGTATGTCAAAAATTAATATAGGGATTACTTTTTTTAATATGCTGCCATAATATTAAAAAAAATCATTGCTATCAAGACATATAAAAACAAATTTATATGTAAGTATATAGATTAAACCAATCTCTAGACTGGATACTATATTAATATTTTCACAATCCAGCACAATTTGTTCATGTCATATTGACTGATTTAAATTTTGTATTTGTTATTATGTTTATTCTATATGCCATTTTAAGTATTTAGACATCAGGTCCCACCTGATCACAGTTCAGACTAGATACTTTAGATGTCATAAAAATAGGCTTGAAAAAATATTAATGATAACTTAAGTGAATTTACTTTAAGTAGGGTTATAAATGAAAACAGCATTGTTGTAATAGGAAAGTAGGTGTTCTATACATAACACTAAATGACAACATAATACAAATTAATAATAATCCAGTTCACGACTGATAGTTTAGCTTCATTAGATAAAATAGACCATGATAAAGAATTTGTACTATCGAAGATTCTGAATCTTTTGAAAAAAAAAAAATATGTAAAAGGGATTCACAAAAAAAAAAAAAAAGTTTTTTGTTTGTGATGAAAAATGTAATTGCATTAAACTATTTGTAATTGAACATGATCTGATAAATACTTTGAAAAGAGATTTGTGTGTAACTGAGAAAGAAGACCAAAGATTTCTACACTGGTAATTTTAAGTAAAATGATTTAATTGATATATAAAATCATCAATGAAGATTATCATGAGTTTTTATTTTTTTAGTTTACATCTTGTGTGATTTCCTTTTATAATCATGTGTAATTTAGTTTTTGTTTTCTCCTTGTATATTCTTCTTAAAGTGTTAAGAAATATAAAGAACTAATAATTTTTTGAAATCATTTCAACTGATTTTAAACCTCCAGTCTAAAACTTTTTACAAACTTTTAAGTTAATTGTAGTACATGTATGATAACTGAATAAAATGAAAACAACTTTGTTTTTGCAGTTTGGAATATGACTGAACTATTTGTAATTTGAAATAGAAAAAATCTTCATTTTCCATTATTCATATTCTAAATAAAGTAAAACAAAAGAACATTATGATGTAAAATTGTGCATTTTTTTTCTTATGTTCAAATGTGTTGACCAGGAAGCGAACCCAGGCCAGCTGCTTGGAAGGCAGCTATGCTAACCACTAGGCCACCAATGCTTGATAAATTGTGCACTTTTGTTTAAAATAAATCCCCTTTTTAATTAATCTTGAATATAAAGGAGAAAATAATGCATGTATGTATATTTAGTAATCCTATTTCGGCACAAATAAATCACAACAATATATATATATATATTGATTGATATAAACCATTATAAAATTGATATACATTATAAGGAAGTCATAAAAATGAAAAAAAAAAAACAAATTATGATATTATGTTTGTGAAGATCCTTTGCATTACAACCATCAATATACAAAAGTTTGATGCAAATAGTTAACAAAATATTGTAAATATAACAAATCAATAGCAGATTGAATTAGTTATATTATAAAGCTGCATCAAAACAAATATATTTAATAAAAAACTCATCAGCACAATTGAATAATCAATATGTAAAACTGCCTAAAAAATTAAAGGAAAAGTTAGTTTACAACATTTACTCACAGTATTAAATATTTTATAATGTTACCTTGTAATAAGTGAGCAACAATACAAATATAAATTGCAATGTAAAGAAGAAAGGCAAATTGTTTCAATAAGTAAAAGAATTTTAATTGCAAACAATTTGAACCCTTTTTAGATTGACTTTTTTTGAATTGGTTTTAAATAAAATTTCCTATATTTTAATAATAAATTTGATGGCAAAACTATAAATGATATTAAAATTTTAAAATTAATAATATTTTAAAAGTTACCATTTAAAATTTAAATGTCAGCAATGATTTCTTCTTTCTTCCTGTTACTAATGTAAATAAAGAAAGTGAGAAAAAAAAACTTTTCTATCTTTCATGCATTTATTTATCAAATCAAAATATAATAGCATTGAAATTGAGGTACCCCTTGAATACATCAAAACATGCCCAGACTATTATATACATGGTACTAGATGATATCTTCATATGCATCTCATAGTTTCAAATTAACAAGATTAAACTAGAGCTAAAAGCAAAATCCACCTTAGCATGGATAGTAGAGAGTGAAGACAATCAAAATGGACATATCTAGACATATACATGCAGAGAGAGAGAGAGAGAGAGAGAGAGAAAGAGATTTCATTAAATGATTATTAAATCAATTAAAATAAGAGGATATATATACCCTCTAAGTCAATATTACTCAAAACACATAAATATACTGGCCTAACAACATTTCTTCACAGAAATCTCTACTTATGTAAACTAGAAGCTGAGTGTAAGGCTAACATAGAAAAATATCTAAATGACTTGTGCCAGGTAGGATTTAAATACAGAACACATTAATATAACTAACACATTCTATAACAAAAACCAGAGAAAATCCTTTAACAGATGTCAAAACATGGATATTATTCTCTTATATCCCAAAGGTAGACAAAACTCAAACAAAATCTGTTCTAAATCACATTGAGTAAGCTTTCACACTCCATCCTCTATAAACAGACTAATAAACAACTTGAAAGATAAACTTCCTACAGAACATATGCCTCACACAATATACAAGATGGCACATACCCAATCCAGATGCAATACAGTCTACTACAGTGAATATCATGTGCCAGCCTTACTACACATAGCATCAATATCTTTGCAAAAGGGCCAGAGATAATCCAGAATATAAATCTATATTCTCTCATCATAAAAATGCAATGGGCTATACATCTGAGCCCCTAACAGCCAGCATTGCATGCATCAAGATAAATGATGCCAAGTGCAAGATCAAGGAGACATGGCATATAACTAATAATTCCAACTCCATAAGCAACAAGGAATCCTATTTCTCCCTCTCAAAAAAGTGGGCTATCTAATTTGCCACATACATTTGAATAAATTTTAATAAACGTATATTTATACCCACCCTCCTAATCACAAGTCAGTACTATGATCCTGAAACTATAAATAGGTTTCAAAAGTATTAAGCTTAATCTAAAACTTATAAATTCTAAACTTTTCTTATCAGAACATCCAAGTGCTTAAAAAACAAATTAAATTTGTCTAAGAATTTTCTTATCCCAGCATCCAAGTGCTTGAAAAACAAATTAAATTAGTCTAAGAAAAGTTTCTACTTCAGAATAATTATCATATAATATCTGTAAATTTATTTCCACAACATTGCGAAGGAAATAAAGAAAATGTTTTTTCAAAAACATGTTGTATAGTAAAAAAAAGGTCAATATTATAAGTAGCTAGTGACGAATCCATCATTTGGAAAACATATTTTTGAACAATATCAAATAGATCTAAAACAAGCAACTAAGGCATTCCAATCCAGTCTAGGCAGTCTAGTCTACTTTAGTTTATTTGAAGACTCAATGTAAGAAGCAGTGTTGCAGTGATCCAATGCTGAAGAAAAAAAACCACTGGTTAAAACTGTGGATAACCATATTTTGCTGACTGTTTTACAGTATTTTTCAGTATTCCAGTTAAAAAAGCCAAGTATGATAATTTTATCTAGAAGAAAACAATTTATCATGTGGGGCTAGATAAACAAAAACTACAGCAGTGAAAAAGTACCTGGAAAATGTAGTCATATCCAGAAACTGATGCTGAAGTTTGCCAAAATCAGCCAGTGCCTGCCTTAGTAATGACATGAAGGAAAAAATGAATAGTGCTGTAAGGACTACCCAAGATCTACTGACACTATACCTTATAACATCACATGATCACTATCTTCCATGCAGTGCTCTCAGATCCAAGGCTCCTCACTGAGGAAGGCCATAAGCCAGAAACTAGTTTGGGGATATTGGATGAGTAGGCACTAGATAGGGATTTTATGCACAAGCCTTCTGGCATCCATTGATTACTCTGTCTTGCTTAGAGTGGCACTACTGTATGGAGAGAGTTTTGCCTATTTTAACTATACCTTATATTACATAATGTCACCAGTGCTACAGTATTTCCTCTCTAACATCACCAATGCCCAAGGAAAGAACTACCATCTTTGGTGGAATTAATCAAGACAACTGTAAATATATTAAAAGAACTATATCTGCAGAGAACCATGGTTTGGAATTGTTTAAACTTTTCACCTGGTAAGATTTTATTCTTATAAATATTATAAGATCTTAAACTGAAATTATAAATATCTTTTATTACTATTATATTTTATATATGTATTACAAATCACAAAAATATATGCAATAATTTTTGTTTATGCATTCATTGTTAATAAATTTTTTATTATTAATTCATTTAGTTTGTGTTTGCTTATGAAACTCAACCCAAACTTAATGTTTTTAATATCCAATATTCTAGTAATGTCCACAACCCTGAGAAATCATGTGATACACTAAAGGATATGCAGGGATAATAGTAATAATTTGTAAATGATGATGATTGTATGTTAATAAGCTTTCCAAAAGTAAACTTACTAGTTAGAAGTTTGGTGTCAGAGAGTTTGATTTATTTTATTTTAAACTAAAAAATAAATAAAATACTTTTTGAGAGGACTTGTATTTAATGTTATAAATCATCATCATCATCACATTGGTTAATATTATTACATACCTTTGAATTGAATATTCAAATTTTATTAATCATTCACCATATAAATGTTTATTTGAAAAACTTGTCACTTGTATATCTTTTGTTCTTGATTCAATATTTACCGTTACAATAAGAATATTTTGGAAAACAGATTTCATAGGCTTATTTGTAATAATTTCTAAATGACTTTTAATGTCATTTTAACAACAACAACAACAACAACAACAACAACAATAATAATAATAATAATAATAATAATAATAATAATAATAATAATAATAATAATAATAATAATAATAATAATAATAATAATAATAATAATAATAATAATAATAATAATAATAATAATAATAATAATAATAATAATAATAATAATAATAATAATAATAATAATAATAATAATAATAATAATAATAATAATAATAAAAAAAATCCTCAGTGTCATTTAAAATAATTCATTAAAGAAAGTTGTATTAGGGAATGGAAGGTTATATAAGTTTAGCCTTTAGCATTTGTTCTCACTTTCAGTTTAAGATAACTGCATTGTACATATATAAAGACAATATTAGCTAAAAACGAAAAGTCATTTGTGTGATATGAAAATTAAATAGGAAAAAAATTTATAATAAAAATTTCAATAATTTTATAGATTTTTATACAATAGCCATTTTGTCTCTTTCATCTAAAAATATTTTTTAAAAAGATTTTTTAAAAAAAAAAAAATTAATTCAGAAAATTTTAATAACTCAAACTTGATTAAATCGATATAATTTTAATAATTCCAAAAACGTGCAAAAAAAAAAAAAAGAGTTAAGTAATTTGTTGCTGCTGTTTGTTTTTTTTTTAAATGATTGTAATGGTATGTTGTTGATCCAAACATCCACCATCCAAACTCTATTATTTGTTCATCACAAAACATACCATCTATTCTTAAGATGCTCCTCTTAATGATGTAAGACCCTTATGATGTACTTGTAAAATTGAAATACTAAAATAAATTTATTGTTAATAAAATTTTTGTTGAAATGAAAATAAATTGTACTAAATGAGTTGCAAGCAATAGAAAATAATTGTTGATGATCAAGCGTCTTGGGAGTCTGTTGCCTAGTTACTCTTCCTATCTTTTGAAAGAGAATCTAACACGTGCCTTCATTATATTGAAATATTATACCTTCATTCAAAACAATGTGCATTAATAGGTAGATTAGAAATAAATGTATTGTGAAACAAATGTTTATGTTGATTAACAAAATAATAATAGAATGTTATGAGAAATTTTAAATAAGTTATAAATCCTCTATTGTCCTAACAACAGAAAGGCGCCAGAAAAATTATATTTAGAAATGCTCCATAATATTTCTGAATATATAATAACAAAGGCATAAAGCCAATTGATGCTATTCAGCTTTCTGAATATAATATATTGATTATACTATAATAACGCGCATATTTTCATTGTTTCTGTTATGTTATATACACGTATAAATATATACATTTTAAAAAAAGCAACTTGCACTATATGATTTTTATGGGAGAGGCAAACTTTGTTTACACTATAAAGATTATCTCAAAATTATTGTAAAACAGTTTAATGATATTTGTTGTTGTTTTTTTTTGGATGAAGATAAAATACGGTAAAGGTTTTTTACTTCAGAAGATATTTAAAAATAGCATTGAAAAGCACTAAAGTACTAGTGGAATATTAATGGAAGTAATTGAGGTTTACAGAACAAAACTAATCTCTATTATTATTTTTTTTTTTGGAATTAAAATGGTTATACGTACTTACTTTTGATAATGTTCCGATTCAAGTGATAGATAAATTAATATAATGGAGGAAATAAATTAAAGAACAAAATGATTAGAATGCCTTTGATAGGTTTAATAGATTTTTTTTTTTAAATTAAAAAAAAAACTTTTTATACAATTTGATTATTATCAATCATTTATTATACTAGATAGTATCATGTCATACCTAGTCCAGACATAAGCTTTAAACCTCAATTTGTTGCCCTCCCAGTTTTCCATTACTTCAGAAACATTTATTAATGATTATTATTAATCATTTATTAGATTAGAGGTTATTATATCATTCCTAGTCCTGATGTAATCTTTAAACTTAATTAAAGATTAATATACTTTAGTTTACAAAAATGGAACTAAAAATCAAATAGATCATTTGTACTTTTTTTTTTTAAAATTCCTGAAAATAACTGCTAATCAATCGAAACTGTCAATAAATCATTGTGAAAAATGCATAATGAGAAAGGTATGAGTTGGATCCTATATTGGCAGTCATAATGGTTTTGTGAAAACAAAATTAAGTGACTTTTTAATTTATAGATTAGGAAAATTATCATCTAAGTTCAAAGAAAAAAAAAATTCCAAAAAAAAAAAAAATGCCCATTTGACTAGGTGATAAAATCAAGTTTTGGGGTATTTTTTTCAAAAAAGACTTCTATAAAGGTATGGGCAGTTTTTCCTTACATTACTGCTATTATATATATGTTTTCACTAAGTATATTTATTCTCACTTATAGGATCGAATAGGATGTTTAAATAAAATGTACTATATGTCTAAGCTGAAAATAACAAAACACATATATCAATGAATTAAATAGAATAATTATCTTCTTTCTTTTTTTTTTTACAATCGTTGATAATTATCTTTTTAAAAATATTTATAGCCAAGCAAGCTGCAGTGCAGTATACTTCGCTCATTGCCAACAATTTTTTAAAAAAGAATTATCCAATGATCAAAATTACAGAACATGAGCAGTTGTAACTATTAAATCTTTGACTTATAATGTCATTATTAGCAAAGTACCAAGCCTCCCTATCTTTTTATTATTATTTTATTCCCTATATAAAATATTAATTTTCTGAGGACAACAATTATTTCAAGAATTTTTTTTCATGTTTAAAAAAAAACCAGAATTAAGTTGAGAATTAGATTAACATTTAATACTAATAAATATGTTGCTTCAAATGTATGATATACTAGTTTTAGCTTCACTGTATTAAATGACTGAGCAATCAGATCACTAAACATTACATGATTATCATTCTTTATGCTTACACAAACTGTTTACACAGAGGCAAAACCCTCCATACAGTAGCGCCACTTAGTGCTTCCTGCATCCATTGATTACTCTGGCTTGCACTGAGTGGCACTACTGTATGGAGAGTTTTACCTCTGTATAAACAACCAAATCCTTTAATGCAGTAAAAAATGTAATTTAATGCTTATCAGCCTAATTTATTGTAGTCTTAGTATTATTAATCTATTTATTTTTTGCATTATTGATTCTAATAATGTAGTAAATCAAGATATAATAATCTAAAACCAGATTTTGGACTTTTGACCATTATAGTTTTTTTTTAATACTTATTGTATGCCATGAATTTAGCATACTGGGCTATTAATATTTTAAAAAGATAATTATTTTGTTTAATACAGTGATATACATTAGTTTTATTATTTATATAATTATATGTGTATGTGCAAATGCAGTATCATAGATTGTGCTTACATTATAAATATTCGTAATAAGTAAGATATATGCAATATATTTCTGCAATGGCTGGACAAAAACATTTACGCTATATTTAACCAACAATGGTACCACATGGGCAATGGTTGGCTGATGGGCCTTCCTATGAATGGGATCATATCCAGCATTGTCATTAATGCATATGAACAGATCATCATCCCCAGATATTGGTCCATAGATCTTGTATTGTACACCCACTACTTAATGATATCTTTATTGTTGCATCCCTTGAAATTATAGAAGACATAAAGACAGATTTAAAAACCACCACAGGTTTGATTATAAACACTATATATCAAAATGCTCACAACTCTGTCAAATATCTAGACTTGAAAGTGGAGATGGAACTCCGGTGCTTCTACTACAAAATGCTAATCAAGCCATTAAACATGAGGCCACATCCATCATCAATCAAATACCCCCAGCACTTACAAACTGGCTGGGTCAAAGGCATTTCTCTACAGAAATGCCAAACTGTGCAGTTTCGAAGCCGACAGAAATGCTAACATTGAAATGTATCGAGCAGACTTATTAAAGGCAAGATATAACATAAAAAAACATAGCTAAAATAATCAGAACCTACAAACATCAACTTAACCCAGCAAACACATAGAATTGACCTCAAAAAAATCCTTCTTGGAACATACACAAGAATTTATACAGAATCTTTTACAATGACTTCAGCTTATGCTATCGCACTCCCCCCAATTTTAATGACTTCTCAACAATACTAAAGATCAGCTGCCCCCGATACACACATAGCAAGCAGTATACAACATTATGGGAAAATGAAGGCAACAATACACACAAGGCTCTCACAGCACATGTATGCTTATTATAAAGCACAAACAGACCCTCCACACACATCCATCTTCACACAGCACAGTACTTTTGCAGGCCACCCCTGCATTCCAGACAACCCTCGAGTCATGTGCAGGGAGCACCATGATTTAAAAAGAAAGATTAGAGGCTTATTTTATTAACTTGGACTATAATTTGATGAACAAGAGATATGTGTTATGCAATTTCCAAAAAATGGCAAATAACATTTGCATACACTTTGCATTTCTCATAGCAACAGTTTTACTCTGCAATTCACTGCACACACAGCTTTGATAATGAAGGTATTCCTTCAAAAATACATAGCAAAATACATTCAAATAGCCAATTATTTATTTATTTATTAATTGCACTTCATTTATTCGCTTGTTTTATGCATTTATTATTTTATTTGTGTGAAATATATAGCTTGTATATCTTATTCATTACAAATATAGACTCAAAGCAATTATTTATTGATTACTATAAATATTCACATTTACTTATATAGAAACACACATACAATATTTTAAAGAAGCACTGAAAAAAAAAATTAACCAATAAGTTTTCAGTTTTCCTCAGTTCATTCATTTGTTAAAATTTACTATATTGCAACTATTTTTCATAGTAGAAATTTATCAGAAACTCTTCCTTTTTTCATGTATTTCAAAGAAAATTTTCTTTCAACAGATGAACTAGAGATGGAAAGAACAGAATCTAAATGTAAAAAATGACTGCCTGATTTTATATTTAAATATTTTAAGATTGTTTGCTGTCAAAGCATGAATATATTCACAACCAGCTATTTATATTGCCCTATTAATATGATACCATATACATTTTTTGCTTCACTAATATGACACCAGATGATAATTCAAACTGAAAATGTTAGTATTTGGCATGTGATTAAATTCATCATTAATAAAAATGGCTATTAAAGAATTATCTTCAATTTTTATTAAACAAGGCAAAACTCTCCATATAGTAGTGTCACCCTATGCCAACCAGAGTAATCAATGGATGCCAGAAGGCTTGTGCATAAAATTCCTATCTAGTGCCTACTCATCCAATATCCCCAGACCAGTTTCTAGCTTGTGGACGCCTTGGATCTGAGAGCACTGCACCTAGATCTTAGGATCTAATGCAACCCTCCAGCAGCCACCTTTTAACTCTATTTAACTACAAAACTATGAGAATGAAATTGAAAACACAATATTTTCAATCTAAGCTCAAACTGGTCTGGGGATATTGGATGAATAGGCACTAGATAGGGATTTTATGCACAAGCTGTTTAGCATCCATTGATTACTCTGGTTGGCACAGGGTGGCACTACTGTATGGATAGTTTTGCTTTGTTTATTAACAATTATGTGCTAGTATGAGATAGTGATCATGTGATGTTTAGTGGTTTAATTTTCTTATTAATATATTTGAGGTAGAAATTATTTCTAATGCAACCATCATTTTATTCTCGATGGATGTTATTAGTCTACAACCTATGTAATGATGTGCACTTATAGATGATTTGACTACATGAACTTTTTTTGCAGTCTTTTAATTACAACATAATCCATAAATTGCTATTATTTTGAGCATGATTGATAAAACAAGTTTTTTATTGCTTTTCTCACTTAAATAAAGTATCCATAATATTAATTTAAAATAATTATAAAATACACCAAATCTTTTAAAAACTTTAAAAGTATTTTGACCACTTTTAATAAAGAAAATAAGGTGAAAGAGTTTTGAATATTAATTTATTGATACAAAATTGATAACAAAAGGCTATTAAAGTTTACAAAAACAATGACATTATTTTAAAATAATTTTAGGCAATAATCAATAATCCAACTGCCATATACATTGAAATCTCAAAGGGAAAAAAATGCATATTTTATAGTAACATTATCTGACAAAATAACCGTTTTCTTTGTCTGAATATTAATGAACCTAACAATTAATATAAGCATAAATAAATTGGGCAAATGTACCATTGCATAAAATGATTTTCAATTTTGCTTACTCATTGATATATTTATAATTTGCAAAAAAAGGATATTACTGAATTAGAAATCATAGTGATTTCAATCACGGCTTTATTCTTGCTGATATGCTTTCCGAATGAACATTTGTAAAGCACTGCTCAATTATTTAACATTTCTTTTTTCTGGAAGTTGAGTTTCACTAAGAGTAATTATATCAATTTTAAACTTTTTTAGCTCTTTAATATTACGTATATTTTTATGCTCAGATCTTAAAGATTCTCATTCAACAGAGTTTGAACAGACCATGTGACTTATTTAAAAATGAATTGAAATATTTCATTTTATTATGCATTACTTTCTGCTTTGTCCTCATTACCATTACTGATAAAACAATTATTTTAACTTCTTGATTTAATAAATCATACTTCAACATGATGTCAATCTAGTCATGATTCAAAATGAAAAATCACACATTCATATTCCTTTTTATATTAATAATATATTTAGTAATTATTATTATTATTATTTTTCTCATATGTCATGGCATCAGCCGGGATGCGAACCCACAACCGTCTGCAACCAACTACTCGCTTGCAAGGCGGATGCGATGACCTCTAGGCTAACAACGATTGTCTACTTAGTAATTATTTCTATTAATATATTACTATTTTTCAATTTTACATTTTTTAAAATCAAATATTTAAATATTTATTACATATTTTGAATGTGTGTTAATGAAAAAATTTTTGCGAGGAAAAATCATTGTAAATGATTATTTTTATATGATATTATCGATCAAGTCTCTGAAATAAAATTTAGTACTGTACTTGAATAAATTAATTATTACAAAAATTAAAAATAAAATAAGTAAATTTTCTTCACTTAAATTATGTGAAGTTATAAGAACGTTAATTTTTAATGCCATCATATCAGGGACCTTGGCATATTATGCTCCCTGGGTGGCTTTATATAACAAAACAATACTCACAATGAATCAGTTTGCAAAAAAAATATGTCTGAGGTAGGGCTTCTAGCTGGATCTCAATATCAACCTTGCAAATGCCAAATAGATAAAGGAGATCTTGGCCTTGTTAATCTTGGACTATACATATCTTACATCAAGGCAAGTACATATATTAACTTAATTAAAAGTCAATTCTTAGGCCCTTCGGTTAATCACCCTGGCACTCTCAATGAAATTGGATGTGAGGAAAGATCTTTTATAACTGACCTGTCCATTGCTGACAGGAATCTGCAGGATGATCTGACTGTGTCCAATTTGGAGGGTATTAAATATAAAGACACAATAAATCATCTTAAATGTTAATGATAACACATGGTTAGATATATTAAAAAAAATGTGGTGAAAAAATTCCACTCTATATATGCCCCTCAATCCTACTTAATATTTGTTTTCAAACTGATAAATGGTTATTTCCAACAGCTAAGGTACTAAATGAAAGACTGTGTATGAATTTGGATCCGTTCTGTTTACAGTGCAAATCTAGTAATGAAATGTTTTAGCATCTATTTGAAGAATATCTGGAATTTGTGCAGATAAGATCTAGAGTGTTCCACAGGCCATTTATAAACATAAAATGTCTACTTAGACAAAATATTGTAAAATTTAGCACCCACAATACAATAGTAATTGTGCATACCCTTAAAACTATATGGCAATAAGATGTACAATGATATTCGATAACAAGAAATTCAATTGGCTAAGAAAGCTGGATAGTGATTGGGAAACCAATTTCAACCAATGTCTGAGATATTTGCCAAGAAAGATGATGGATTAAATCTGGGGTGGCCCTGGATTGAGTCTATATGAGGTTACCAGATAAATGTTTGCCTTGAGTGAAATAGTAAATTCTTAGATTTCCTTTTGTCCCAGGCTAACCAAACACTTTGTCACATGTTTCACTGATTTGAGTTGTTGTGGTTTAGTCAGCATATGCTAGATGTGTTTGAATACTTCTCCTGGGTTATTGATACAGGACACGACCCCTTGAGTTGAAGATAACTATTTAATAGCCTGAAACCTTCTCATCTTAACAGTGGAATATATCAAATTCTTCAGATTTTGGTATATAAATAGATAATTTAAATTTAACATTTGTTTAATTACTTGTACAAATTGTAAATATTTATTTTAGTTTTTTTTTTTATTATTAAAATAAAAAACTTTTAGTACTATTACTTAATAAAATTAATATTATTTTTAATAAATAAATGCACAAATAAATTATTTAGTCTAATTGTGCAACAAAAATAATAATTAAATAAGTTATATTACATGCCCTCATATATAGGACTTTATCCATTTAAATACTCAGAAAAGGGATGGGCAGAATACAGTCTGAATTTGTAATATTTGATTAAATACTAGTATTTATACTAAGCTTAATTTAATTAGAAGGGCCTTGAACTCAGACTTTTAAGCTCCCTTTAGCTATGTATTTCATTTTATACAGCAAATACACACAACTACATACAAGTAAAAAAAAAAGATCTCCAATACACATATTTTGTGCTGAACCAAAACTCATCATTTGGTTCAAATCACCATCTCCCCCACACATGTACATATATAATAAGTGCTTAGTTTATATTAAGATAGCAAATCTTCAAACTTAAATAGACTGGCTTCAATCTACTCTATCCTCCAACTCTTCAGTCATCATGCCATTGAAAATCTGATAATGAGATGTCCAAATCCCTTGTTAATATCAATATTATTGTTGTGCCCATGAACTTTAAATTATTCTATTCTCTCATGTATAGAACTTTATCTATTTAAATACATAGAAGAAGAATGATCAACATACAGGCTGAATTTGTAATATTTGATTGAATACCAGTATAATTTATATATTTGGAGTTTAGATATCACCATAAGAGTCTTGATCACAGATTTTCAAGCTCCCTTCAACTATCCACTTTACTAAAGTCCCAAGTATATAAATTACACTTGTATTCAATCAAATAGTACATGTTCAGTTTGTATCCTTCCCATCCCTCTTCTATGTATTTAAATGGATAAGATCATATACATGAAAGGTCAGGTTGACTTAAAACCAACATGGGCTTGATAATAATTTTGGCATCAACAAGGGATTTGGGTGTTCCATCATTTCATTTTTAATGGTATGGATGGCTGAAGAATTGGAGGGTGAAGTAGATTGAAACCTGTTCATTAAAGTTTAAACAGTGCTATCTTAATATAAATAGAAATGGGAGATAATGATCTGAACCAGTGGATGAGTGCTGATACAGCATGAAATATGTATATTGGAGATCATTTTTTTATCTCTTTTACACATGTGTGGTCATGTATATCAGTTGTATGAAATAAAATGGACAGCTGAAGAGAGGTTGAAAGTCTGTGTTCAAGCACATTTAAACTCCAAGTACATAAAGTATACTTGTATCCAATAAAATATTGAATTATATATTTAAATAAACAAATGTCATTTATTTACTAGAAATAGTAATTAACTATTTTTTTCTCCAGTCATCTATAGCATTGTTAAGTAACTAGTAAACATTACAAGATAATGCCATATTCAAATCTCCACACTAGTTTTTGATTTTTATTAATGAGAAATATTAGATTTGATGAAATTCAAAGACCAGATACTGAGATAGATCTTGAATGTGAAACCATATCTAAATGTCCATTAATTATTAAAGCTTAAAATAGATGTCTTTATAGGTAACAAATATTGTAAATAGTGATTGTAATAAGGTAATAAAAATAAGTAGAAAAAACATATGTTGATTTGTTTGATCTATTTGTTTTAGATTCTGACTAAAACTTAATTATGACTAGATCACTATAGAATAAAATCATTTTCACTAACAAATATTTAGCAACAATATTTATTTATTCATTCATAAATAAATAAATAAATTATTAGTGTATTTAATCATAAATACATAATACACACCTTTTTCTGTTAAATAAGATATATGTTTACCAAATAAACTATAAAATTTTATCACTTTATATTTTTGTAAATTATTATTTGTATACATACTATGCATATTTTTGACTAGATATTATTATTAAGTTTAAATTTAATATTTAAGTCTTTAATTTTTTAAACACATTATATATCCAAATTATGTATTATTATTTTGAGTTGTAATAAAATATTAGGTCAGTTAATCAGGAAATATAACCATGTTCTTGAAATATCCAAACTCCTACTGGAGAAACTATTCTCTTTAAATAGTTTGATTAACTAGAACTTTATAGTGTGTAAAATATAAGGCCTAAATTGACCAGAAAATGTTACAATGGCACCCAACATGGGGCTTTGACATAAAAAACTATTACCTAAGATAAGTCATAATGGTATTAAAAACCATTACAATAGCAGCTAAAGCCAGAAAATAAATACGAGTTAAAAAAACAACTTTAAACCAGACTATACAATTGTAAAAACAAAATTATATATCTATAGAAAAAAAACATGATTGTGGCTGATGTAGATTTTAAGTGACAGGTGATTGGCAGGTGGATAGCGAAGAAAAAAATCATAGCTCAACTCTTTACATACTAGTAAAATAAAACTGGCCTTAAATGTCCATCAGTTTAATAGTAACAGGATCCCAGGAAAAGGGAGATTGACCAAGTTACCATGAGATTATAAGTCTCAAAATATATGAGCAACACTCCAATGTGGTCAGACATGGGCTTCTTTGCATTAGACTTATGAATGTATTGTACAGATACAAGTGAATGTGAAAATATTCTCATTCCTGCTGTACTAGATGCTAAAAATGTGAGCTTAAAAGCCACACACAACTTGTGGACAGTCTACAGAAATATATCTGCAATGCTAATTACATTAAAAAACCAGGGATACCAAAGTGTCTTATTGAGAATAAAATAAGGTCAAACCCCTATTTTATTCTCATTCCCTGATGCTGGAGGAATTGTATCATTTGTATATATATATGGTACATGAGCATTAACATTGGTAATATTTAAAAGCTAAAAGAAGTAGAATTTAAAAATTGTTCAATAGATATAACTTAGATTTCTTTTTTTTTTAAAGTTAAACATAACTTATTTTTTGATATGTATAGTGGAAGTTATTTGTGTTTGTTATGATTTATTTAAAGTAAAGTTAAAATTGGAAAGAATAGAAATGCATAGATTGTTTATTGAGATAAACAAAAGAAAAAAATTATAAATGCAAAAGATTACAATCAGGAGTAAAACCTTTTAAATGATAATTAAAGATGGCTGAAATTTATATAAAAAAAACAACTTTGTAACTAAAAAGTAATAAGGAATGTACAAGATTATCAATTTGTATTCTGAGAATAAAACAAAAGATTAAAATATACACACAGAAATCTCAAAACTGATAGAGAATATAAAAACCAAATAACTTTGAGCAGGAGCAGTGTCTTCTCTGATCTTCTTTTTGACTGGCTGTTTCCAGGGGTCCTGGGTAGAGAAAATTTCTCTATACAGGACTACTCATCTGCTGAAATAATTTGTCATGCAGGAGTGGAAACTGGAGCATTTGCAGACACCTTTTGACATAAAGAGGTCACTCCAAAAAGCTTTCAAATCTAGCTGTAAAATGGACCAGGAACATGAAAATGTTGAATACTAACAATGAGCTATTTCATCCCATGAAAAACCATGCATGATATAATCAATGATCTACATAAACCTGCAGAACTTACTGGAAAGATAATACTCAAACCCTGCTTGTGTCTAATTAAATGTTTGCAAACTAAATTTAACTACTAACATTAACTATGAATTCCAAATACCAATAATGACATTTTATCTATGGATTGCTTTCTAGAGAAACTTAAAAAGAAGGGAAATATTAACTGTTGAATTATTTAATTAGCAGTATCTGGTTAAGCATTTGTATGTTCTTTCCATTTTATTAAAAATTCTCATTTAAATATTTTGTCTTAATAAAATATTTGAGATTAATATCAACTTTACATTGTATGTTATTAATTTTAGTTTATTAGATTTTATTATTAAAAAGATTGTTTTAAGAAATATATATATTACCTTTCCCAATATGGTTGTTTAATAGTGAAGCCTGGGGAAATTTAATATAATGAAAAAATTTAAGTGACAAGAAAACAAAATTCCAATTTTATTTTTAGTTATTTACTGCAAAAATATGCAATACAATGTGGTGGGTATCAGTGGATCTAGAGATCTTAGTGCTCTTTTACATAAATAGAAACCTGATTCCATTGGCAATGAAAATCATAATAAAATATTAGGTCAGTCAGGAAATATACCTATGTTCTTGAAATATTCGAACTCCTATTGGAATGGACTATTCTCTTTAAATAGTTTGATTAAATAGCACTTTATAGTGTGGTAATATAAGGCATATATTTAAAGTAAAATATTACAATGGCTTCTAAACATGGGATTTTGATACAATACAACCACAACCTAAGATAAGTCAAGATGATATAAAAACATTACAAAAGCAGCCTAAAAGGTGGAACTTGAAACACATATCTAGAGCATAAATACGAGTTTTACATTTTAAAAAAAACTTTAATCCGGATTATACAACTATAAAAAAATATTTATAACATCTATAGAAAAACAACATGATCGTGGCTGATGTAAACTTTAACTCACAGTGTTGATCAGGATAACAGATACTGAAAATGGGGAAAATCATAGCCCCAACTCCTTACATACCAGTAAGTTAGATAAGACTATCCTTAAATGCCCATCTGTCTAATAGTAGCAGGGTCCAGGAAAAGGGAGATGGACCAAGTTACCAAGAGCCTACAAGTCTCAAAAAGGATGAGCAATGTTCCAAGGTGGTCAGACATGGGCTTTTATCATTAGACTCATGCATGTGCTCTATGGATACAGGTGAATATGGGAACATTCCTCATTTCTCCCATATTAGACCCTCAAAATGTGAACTTAAAAGCCACACACCATTTGGTTGATGGTCTACAGAAATATATCAATGTTGTTAATACATAAAAAAAAAAAATACGGAAGTGAGACTTAATGAGAATAAAGTAAGTTTAAACCCCTATTTTATTCTTGTTCCCTGATCGTGGAGAAATTGTACCATTTGTATATATACGGTCCAAGAGCATTAGCATTGGTAATATTTAAAAGTTAAAAGAAGTAGAATTTAAAAATCATTTTTTAGACGCAATTTAGATTTCTTTTTTTTTAGTTAGCATAAATTATTTTTTTTGATAGTACAATAAAAGTAATTTGTGTTTGATATGATTTATTTAAAGTAAAGTTAAAATTGGAATGACTAAAAATGCATACAAATTATTTATCCAGATAAACAAAAGAAAGAACTTATAAACACAAGAGATTGCAATCAAAATAAAACCTTTTGAGTAATAATTAAAGATAACTGAAATAATTTATATAAAAAAAGACTTTGTAACTAAAAAGTAATAAGGAATGTACAAGATTACCGACTTGTATTTTGGTAATAAAACAAAAGATTAAAATATATGCACAGAAATCTCAAAACTGGTAGAGTGTATAAAAAAAACTAAATAACTTTGAGCAGAGATGGCTTGTCTATTTTTCTCTTTTTGGGGGATGGCTGTTGTTCCTGTACATCCTGAATGAAGGGACATGGGCCTAATTGCAGTTTTCTTGTTCTCACAGCCATAATTAGTTGCTTTCATCCGGGATGCTCATATGCTGTACCAAGTCATCAAGCATGAGTGGAAACCAGAGTTTGCAAACATCTTCTTTCATCATAAAGAGGTCACTGCAAAAAGCTTTTGAGCCTAGCTATCAAATGGAACAGAAATGTGGAAAATGTTGACAGAAGAAATTCCAATGAGATCTAGATGAAAAGAAATACATGCATGCTACAATAATCTATGATTTACGTATTCCTGTGAAACTTACTGGTAAATAAATATTCCTACCCTAACTTGTGTAATTAAATATTTGCAAACTAAATTTAACTATAAACTTTAACTACAAATTCCAAATACCAATAAAGACATTTTATCTATGGATTGCTTTCTAGAAGAAACTTAAAGAAGTGAAATACTTACTGTTGAATTATTTGATTAGTATTATCTGGATGAGCATATGTATGTTCTTTCCATTTTATTAATAATTCTCTTTTAAATATTTTAATTTGTCTTAATAAAATATTTAACATTAATATCACCTTTTTATTGTATGTTTTTAATTTGATTTTATTATTAAAAAGATTGTTTAAGAAATGTATAAATTACCTATGCCAACAAGTTCATTTAATATATAAATGCTTGGAAAAATTCTTTAAAAAAAAAATAACTTTAATTATTTACTGCGAAAATACATGATGTGATGTTGTGGGTATCATTTGGTCTACAGACCCTGGCACTCTTTTAAATAAATAAAAAATTGATTCCATCAGCAATGGAAATCGTAATAAAATATTAGGTCATTTAATCAGGAAATATAACTAAGTTCTTAAAATATCCGAACTCCTACTGGAACGAACTATTCTCTTTAAATATGTCGATTAATTAGCACTTTATAATGCATAATATAAGGCCTAAATCCAAATGTAAAATGTTACAATAGCCACAGAAACTGTATATTAAAAAAATGGCTGCCATGCTTGGTAAACTAGATAATACACAACATATCAAAATTTATAGTGGGCCTTTTGGAAAAAGTTACTTATCATAAGTTAATTAAAAGACATGACTTTGCAAACTTAAAAATGCTTAAGAATGGAATTTCAAGAAATTTATTTAATTTATAATGATGTTTTAACAAGAGGACAACATAAATATCATAATGCACTACCACAAACAATCTAATTTAGAATTTTTGGATAAGACTGTACAAACAATAGATGTTTATCAACATTGTGGTCCACTCATATTGGCAGCTGGGAGATGAGATTTAAAAACATTTTGTCAATACCATTGTTCAATTTACACACTGATTATAGCTTTAAGAATACTGGTACTTCACTTGCAAAAAACATACAATTATATAGTAAGCTTGTAGAGTGGTTCACTTCCATCACAGTAGGTATTGTGATACATTTCAATTATAGTGAACAAATCTTGTATAAGTAGATTAAGTATGTCAGTTATGAAGGGACAACATCTATAAAATAAATTTATATATAATTAACTAAATATATATTAGAATATATAAACTTCAAATTAAACACAGCTCAATGTATACATGAACAAAGGGAGTAAATCACCCTTGATCCAGGCTATAAATTAAAATCACTCTAAATGTTAAACAAAGAATCTAGAATAAAATAAGTAGATTAAGTATGTCAGTTATGAAGGGGCAACATCTCTAAAATAAATTTATATATAATTAACTAAATATATATTAGAATATATAAACTTCAAATTAAACACAGTTAATGAAAAGGGGGAACTGGAAAATTAAAATATTAAAAAGAATCTAGAATAAAATGAATCGATCTATTCTTGGAGCTCCTATGTTTATAAGCATACCTTTAACAACATTGTTGGTTAGTTGGAGTAAAATTAATTTATCATAATATATTAATATATATCACATTAATATCAGAATACAATAAATATATCAGAATATAATAAATATGTCAGAATATAATAAATATATTAATATAATCAGTACTTTTTCACTTTGGTAGGCAAAACACAATAACTGCTGATGAGAGAGGAAAAAAGCAAAGATAGACTCTTTTTGAAAAAATTTGGTATTAATAACCCACATTGGTTCGTTTAAGATTCCACCAAATTACCAATGACATTAAAACCTGTTATCAAATTAGCAGTGTTACTAACGTTGGCATAGACTAACTGTAAATGAGATACTGCATAGCATTCGAGCACTATTTATGAATTTTTTTGAATTGGCTTACGAAAAAGTGTTTAAATTTCTAAATGAGTTTTTATACCATAAACTATTAATTATATTACAGCAATAATAAGTTAATTAGATATAGAAAGAGCTATAGATTTCACAACTTGCTTATTTATTTTCAAATCCCTGATGATGACAAATCAACAATGTTATAGGGTATAATGTCCCATGAGAGGGTGTTCAAGGTTAATACATTAGCACTCATGGTTTCAGTGATTCTAGTCACATTTCAGTATTTAATAGAACCATTAGTATTTGGTATTCCAGACTATTGTACCTCAATGATTTTTTTCTCAGTGGTTAAATTTCTGAAAAAACTGCAGACATGCAAAAAAGTTACAATTACTATTAGTTAAAAAAAAATGGAATTTCATAGCTTGAAGATAAATGAATAAGGAACACACTCTACAAAAAACAAGATTGTCATTCTTAAAAGCTAAGGTGCAAGCAAATATCAAAATGCTATAAATTTCCTTGAATCTTGAAAATGCAACTGAGCTCAATGAATCCCTTATACAAGATCTTGATCAAAGGAACAAAATGGATGTGGGGAAAGAAACAGATCTAAGCTTTCAAAAAAATTTAAAAGTTGACTAGCATAAATACAGATATTGCAATGTATCACCTATAGAAGTTGGAGAAGTATTTATTCATAACAAGCAATATAGTTCAGAAAAATTGATGGCATTTTTATCAAAAATACTAAGTAAGTCTAAGTATACTCATGCTGAGACAGATAAAAGATACTAATTGTAGTCTATTGCAAAAAAAAAAATTACCTGATTTTGACTAGGATAAAAACTTCCAATAATAGCTAACCTTTTAATGGGGATTATCATGGATGAAAATAGATTGCTACAGCTGGAGCCATCCAGGATGGTATGAAGATGTACTTACAACATTGCAAAATATTTTGGAACCAATGTAATGAAATTTCAGCAGGTGTATTTCTTGAGATTCATGTGTTATTATCCACCCAAACACACATTATGTATTAGATTGGAGTGATCATGGAATAATAATAATAAAATGCTTTTATGATCATTCATGTGATGGTCAGAAATCAATTGGGGTATTCAAGATAGAGCTCAGAGAAGTTGGTAATATGCCAGCAAAAACCAGAAACTGATTGGCCAGTAAATAAAAAAACACTGCTCAATAATTCATATAGACCTTGCATGTCTACAAATGAGAAGACATCTTTTAATAATAAATAATATCTATTCCCTCAATCAGCTTTGAAAAAATGGTGTCCATTATCTGTTCAATTTAAAGATTTTCTTGTAAATTAAACAGTATTAAATACATACTGGTGATTCATTTCTTTCAAAAAATTAAAGACCTGAGTGACTGAGTAGTTCAAAAGAAAAAACCCTGCTCACTAAGAAAATAAGTAAAAGCTGAAACACTTATATTAAATCTCTTCCAAAAGTATATATGAAACCAAGCTTAAACAAAATAAGAGAATAGTCCAAATAAAGCACAGTGACTTTCAGAGGTGTCAAGACACTATATTGAGCACATTTCACACATACAAACACATTTTTTAAATTAAAAATATTCAACTTTATTACTACCTAGCATGCGTTCAATATAGCATTATATCATGAAACCTGTTATATTGAAAGCATGCTAGGCAGTAATAAAGTTGAATATTTTTAGTAAAAAAACCTATCTTTTCTGTGGATGTTTTCATTAACAGTCATGCATTAAATTATGTCAGAAAAGAAGGAAAATATTTATAGTTGAATTACATTAAAAATATAGTATGTAGAGATGTATTTATTGTAGAAATATTAAGGAAACAATTGTGAAGAAACCAGCTGAGATATAGAGATCATCCTGACAGCTGATTAACAGAAAATTCATCAACTATTTCAGAAAATCCAGAATGTTGACTAACAGAAAATCTAATGATTAGATCATCAGTCAAATGAAAGAGTTCAATGACTAGAGAGTCCAATAACCAGACCAAAGAGTCCAATGGCAGATGAACAAAACTTAGAGAGCATTAGGTAACCAGTAACACAATTAAGCAAAGCATCACACATTGTGTCAATCAATAGTACTCTGTCCAATAGACAGGTCCAGAGAGTAGTCACTACATCAGTTCATTTATTCTTCCATTCCATTATCTTCCTTGCCCATTTCTTCAATTCCACATAAGTCTTCCCATCTCTTATATCATCCAATAATGTAAAAGGCATTAACTGTAGTATTCCCAACTGCCTGCTTTACCAAATCAATAAAGAAAAGTGAAAGAAACTACTATAAACAAATTTGCATAAAAATACCTAAATGCAATTGTAAAATGAGATTTTCATCTATTGCAGTTCAGTCTTATTGACAGTTTAGGAACAACTGCCAGTGTGTTATATGTAATGCTGTATTAGTTAAAACATTAAGCCTGATGATGTACGACTCTTAATAAACAGGTCACTATGCTCGTAATGGGGTGTACTTCTGTTATGATCAGCAGAATACTCTACTTTTCTTATATTATAGTGGACCAATTATTAAATTGTAATGTGTCATAAAGGTAAAGACAATATTTGTGAAATAAATTTATATGCAGGGTAGCTGCATGAAGAGTATTCATATTGTGCTTCACACAAAAGTGCTTCATTAAGGGAGGAAGGGTGTCATGTCACCATGATAAGTAATAAAATTTATATGTAAATAAAAGTGTTTAGATTTCTAAATCAATCCATCTTAGAAATACTTTCTAATTGTACAATTTTTACTTAAATATGACAGGATTACTTTTTAGTTAGTCTTGTGACAGTTGCTCAAAATATACATTATATGCTCTATCACTGAATTAAATCAAACAAGTTATATTGGGATTTTAGAATAGGCAATTTAGAAGAGGTTATGCTAATGCTGTTGAAACTATTATAATAAACAGTTCCTTAAGGAAAATTTTTTTATTTAAGTATTCTAATTTATATGAAAATTGACACATTAATAATTTATTTCAAAGTAAACTTATTTAAAAATATTGTCTCATAATAATTACAATAATTCTACAGTACAGTTAAATAACAGTCATATAGAACATATTTGCATTTAACAATTATATAAATATTATTCCCTGGTCGATGTAGTGCAATACTAAAGGGGTTGACTTTGGTATGCATAATCATGGGATTGATTCCAGTGCTATTTCAATTTTTTTAATTGTGATTTTATCTTCTTTTTTTAAATACTGATATTATTTGTTTTCCTTGGATTTGTACCATTGTGGGATTTGTTATCTAGCCAAAACCTTATGATTGATCCATAATATTACCAGATATATCCAAAAATTGTTTTTCATTCCATCTTTACTTACATGACAGTTCAAATATAAAGAAAACAGAATTAGTAAAAAAACACAATTTTTAAAAAAGATACATGTCAAAATATATAATTTTTAAATTTTATTATATCAATATTATCATATAATATCACTCTGTTGAATGTAACAACCATATGATATCATTTGAAAGTTCTTCTAAATGGTAGCACTATTGAGAAAGTGCATTTGTCATCTAGTTGAGAGATCCAAATGCTTGATTTTCTTTTAGGGTCATCCTAAATAATCTAACAATGCATGCTAATAACTTCTAAAAAATTACTGAATAAACAATATAACTATGAAAATTTAAATGATGAACTGTATAATATGTATATAATAAGGTATAGTATTTACAATATGATTAATTTATTACTGTGAATTAAATGTTATTATTGAATGAATTATAAATATATGTGCTGACATGCCCTCATAAGAAAAGCTATAATTGCATGAAAATAATTATAAACAATTTATTAGCAACATATTGCAGAAAAACACTGCAATAATGCTTTTACTAAGGTGAATATTATAATATCTACCCATCAGCTACAACACTATCACAAATGTTCTCCAATCCCACAACACCCTGCTTAGGTTAATATTAGACTTTGGAGGTTTGCACTACTACAGCTTATTAAAATAATTAACCTGTGACTAATGAAACAACTAAGTTATGGTGCTTTTACTATTAAGTCATTCTTTGAATTTGTAAATCTAATTAAAAGTTCAAAATTAGGAGTTAATCACAAAATAACTTTCCTTGACATAACTGAGATATACAGCTCTATAATCAGCAAACAGTCTATTAACTTCATTAAATCAAAACCCCTGAAAACTAATTATTTGCCAACATGAATTAATTTTATAATAGACTGTATTAATTGACTTGATAACAACATTACTCCATGTTTGATGGACATTATTATATGACTGATGGTTGGCCAATGAGCTTACCCATAAGTGGGAATATTTCAAGTATATATCTTAATCACATTGAAAAACAGCTCCTTCCTAAATATATCACAAATACCTCTACTTTATTTACACGACATATTTATATGCAGCTCAAAATCTTTAATCAATGAAATCAAAACATTCCTAGAAGCAAAATTGCATTATTGTGAACTATAGAAATGAGAAGACTACAACAGGAAATTGGAAATATCTAGATATCCAGCTACAGAGATAATCTACAGCTAAATTATAAGATGATTAAACCTTTCAAAATCAGAGGGTTTACACATCCCAAATCTATCTCACCTAATTCTCACAAATATGCCAGTCTATCATTATTTGTTTACAGAAATCACCATCTATGAAATTTTGAAGCTGCCTGAAAAGCCGACATTGAGCAATACCTTACAGAACTAACTGGCATAGATTTCAAATATAATGAACTCACATGAAAAGTTAAACAAATTTTATAACAAGATGAAATCAAATCTATCTAAAGACAGACCTTGTTTACTAATTCTATACATCCCATGGTTAGCCAAAAACATCAATAAAGCTTGTTCATAAACACATCGAGTAAGCTACCATACTCCTCCCATAACTAATAGATTAATAAATAATTATAAGAATAGCCTCCACATAGAATTAAACTTCCCATACCTTATTTCAAATTACATGCCCCCTAATAGAGTGCAGCACTATATATTACAGTGAATTATGCACATGCCTCTTTGTTCAAATTTTCCAACCTCCCAGATATCTTGACAGATAATTCACAAATAATTCAGAGCAGAATTTGATCTTCCTTGAGCACCAAAACCATACAGGCCATACATTTGAGCCCATATCAACCAACCTAGCATGCATAGAGCAAAATGACTCTATACAGAGATCAAAGAAGCATGACATATAGCTAATAACAACCTAATGCCATAAATTAGTAGGAATCCTGCTTTCTCCTTTCTATGAAATGGGCTATCTGATTTACATATATTGTGAATAATCATAGCCTATATATACACCCACCCACACAATTATGCACCTTGCAAGGCTATGACTATGAAGACATTTAATGCCCTCAAAAGTACTTAGCTTTGATAATAATTTTCAGCACATATATTTATAATTTTTGGTTGACTAAGAAAAGTGTCTTAATTTTATAAATTACACCTGGGTCTTGTTTTATGCAATAGATAGGTTCCTCAGAAAACACGTGCAAACGAAATTGTGCAAAAATAGATGTAACTTACCTTAAAAAAGGGGGGATACGGACTGTGATTTTCCAAAAATCGCATAAAAGCAAAGCACCAACGTAAAATTACTTTAAAATTCATGCAAAAAAAAAAAAGGAAATAAAATATGACTAATAAAAAATTTCAAATTTGAAAAAATTGATACAAGACAAACTTTTTTTAACTATAATATTTAATTTTATTCAAAACAATATATTTTTATGCATAATTTACAGTAATTTACATTTTTTATACACGTTTTAATTATTATCATTATTTGCCGATAAACAGGTTCGTTTGCAAACTGATAAAAAATCAGATTCTTCACAAGAGGAAATACAACTAGCGCCAATGTCACTCATGTTGTGTTAATGGTTTTCTGGTGACAACGTAATTAGTAATTAATCTAACAACTAAAAATTAAATTCTTATTTTTGTCTTTAATTTTTTAATTTTCAATTTTAATTGTGCCCACTGCTATTACTCACCTTTTAAAAATAAACTTGCGGACAATAAATGATTAATAATTGATTACGTTCTTTTTTAAAAAGCAAAAACAGAATGTGATTTAAAATGCAAAATTAGCACGCACAATGTTTGAACAAATTTACATTGTAATCTTGTAAAATTTAATGTGTGTATACATAAAATGTGGAAATCATGATTTTAATTTCATTATTGCATAAAATCTTACTATTATAAAGCACTGAAAATATTGAAATTACTAAGATGAAAGTCAAATTCCGATAATGTGCTATTACTTTCAATATGATGTAAGTGCGCGAAATTTATTATTTAAAGTAATAGCGCATTATCGGAGTTCGACTTCCGAAGAAACATGAATCGCGTAACTTCAAAATCGTGTTAAACAAATCCGCGTAAAAAGAGACCCAGGCGTACAATATTATTGAATAAATATAACTTAGAATCTGTCATTATAACTTGTTTATGTTTTGTATTACAAGCATGTTATACATGGCAGATTCTGAATTAAACTAAAATTAATAAGTTTTGAAACACGCAAAAGTATTTTTAAGTAACTTATTGACATGGCAGTTAAAAGTGATCCAATTATTGTTACCATCAGTTATATAGCTATTATACTCCACAAAAGATAATGGAAACAAGCTGATATGTGAGGAATAAAGAAAATGGACTCATATTTTCTCTTAATGATGTAGGATGGAGTTGAGAAATCATCCAAACTTTGAAGGTGAAACAGTAGAAGATGCCATTGGATGTTATATCACACAGTTGGCCTCTATCTATGGATGAATTATATAGGATCTTTACAGATCATCCAACCTTATGTTTCAATAAGTCTAATAGGGCTGCATTGATTGTAAAGGTAAGTAAAGTAAAAATAGAATTGCTTATATAAGATTATACATGCATCTCAAGTTTCCTAGGCATGTAACTTATCACATGTATTAAGTTTCAAACATATATATGTTAATTCCATAGTATATATAATTGTCTGCATTAAACTAATGTTATTTCTTTTATTGTGGAGTATGTATTTATTCTATTTGCAAAAGAGTTATATTCATTTGTCTAATCTCCCAGTCAAGGATGCTACATAAACTAAATATCAAATAAGTTTCCTGCAGCTCAAATAAAGAAAGAAGCTGAAGAAAGTTGTGATTCTGGAAGTAAAAAACCTGATACTTCTGATTTTACATTAAATTTCAATATTAATGATCCAAGCACTTGAATTAAAATTATCAACATAAAAATTAATTGAAAATTCTATTAATCAGATAGTTAATAAGGATTTTCCTAAAGATAAATCTGGTGACAATTTTTCAAAATTATATTCTTGACACAACATCCAAATGCTTGAAAATTGAATTTACCATGTGTAGAGAAATTTCTAGGAATTATTTTGCAGCCATCAAAACCAGGAGAGTTAATATGTAAATAAAAAAGTAAAAATGTAAATAGTGATATAATTTTTTAACATTCTACTGTTTCAGTAACTTTTATTGAACAAAATTTATTTTGTTTTAATTTACAAATTTTCTTTCATGGGAGTGGAGCACTGAAATTTAATTTGCACAAAGATGGCTCTTACCCACATGTTGGCCTTGTTTTTAAATTTAAATTAACTGTAGTAGAATATAGTAAAAACATGTTTTGATATAACTGCCACCTTCTCCTTTTGTTAAGCAATATATATTAATATCACTTTTTCTTAAGCTTAAGCAAATTGTTAAAGTGAGCAAATTTTCTCCATAGTAGTGCCACCTAGTGTAATGTGTAATGCCAGCCTATCCAACACCCCCAAGCTAGCTTCTTTTTTTTCAATGATGAGATTTGGATCAGGTAGCAGCACTACTAGGTGAAACATTTTTGCTACAATATATATTCCGGAAATAAGATTTAAAAACAAATCTACATGCTATATATATTTCGAAATACTTAAGGAGTCCAGCTGTGAAATTTTAGTCTTCATTAAAATTATTGTAATGATCTATTTTTGCTAAATATTTGATAGTATTTAATTAATAAAGTAAATTTAACTTTCAAACATAATTTGTTGAAGATCTGTAGAATATTTTATTAATTTCTAATTATCACTGACCTATTTATACTTTAAAGATAGCCATTTTTTTACTAGTAAATGAATTGACATTAATACAGAAAGTGGAGTTGTTATTTACAACTTTGTTAAAAATGATTCTTTAAATCTTTGAAAGTTAAATTTAATTAATTAATTAAATAAAACGTACAATCAAAAATTTAGTAATGACAAATAATCATAAGACATGAAAACTAAAATTTCATTTCCGGAATAATACGTACGCACTTTTTATATTATTATTTTAGACAAAGATTTTATAGCAATTATTTAATAATAAATAATTTTGATTTTCAAAGCATGTAGTTGTTAGATAAATTAATAAAATTTAGAATATATCAAGATAAAGAATTAAGATTCATATATAAATATTTTAACTGCTAAAAAAAATGAAATTAAAAATATATTAAATACCAAGTTAACTTAAGACATAAAAATTACAGCAATAATTATATTTTAAATATATAAAAAGAAAAACATAATTAAGCAATCTTATCATTATATATATAGACCTATTCCGATTTTTTTTATCTAAGAAAATTCAAAATTTGTTAATATAAAGAGAAAATACTTTATAATTTAAAAATTATGTTGAGGAAATATTTTAAGAAAGTATAAGTTGTTTATATAAAATAGCTGCCAGACAAAAAATTTTAAAAAATTTCTGTCCAAACTATTAAGTTCGTTCTTGAGGCTATATTACTAAGATTCCAAACCTCGTTCTAGTTATGTTTATATTTCTAATATTATAATTACTCCACCCACACTATTTTTAAAAATGATTAATGTTTCTCATTATTATTTTTAATTCGAGGTAATAATAGTATTTAGTCATAAAAATCCAAATACCAGTATTTATATATTTTTAAAAATTATAACATAGTTCAAATAAGATTTTATAAAATAATTGTTACTTTTCTTCCGTAATAAAATATATTTATCAAACTACATTATTAAAATAATATTATATATTTAATAAGAATCAGAAGTTTTTTTTAATCCCAATTTTAAATATTTCCATTATAATTATTTTTTGTTGTTGTTGTTTAATGCTATCAATGGAATTATTTATTCGCATATCATGTAAGTATATTTAAATTCTTCTCTTATTTGCATTGTCTTCTTTTTTTTAAAAAAGTCCATTTTACTAATTAATCAATATCGCTATAAAATATTAATTTTAAGAAATGGAAAAATATTATGCAATCTTTAAATTTTAAAGTGTTAGTGAATGGGTAAAACATTATTCTTAAAAGAAGAAAATTTTTTTTGAATATTCTAAATAATAAATCTTTATAAATATTAATATTTATCTTTTATTAAAACACTGGAAAAATATTTTGAGATTTGTATTGATTTAAAGCTTGTTTTTTTAGCCCATTCAATTAATGCTTAGACATTTAAAAATAAAATTATACATATAATATCTTAAATTGTAATTGTTTCTTTTATATAACATGAATAATTAATTTAGAAGCTAACCTAAAGCTCAATTATTTAGTAATCGATTATTATACAGGTACTGTCTGGCTATTTTTAATTACAAGGTAAAGAATCGAGCATATTCTGGGTTAGTGAGATTAGTATTGATACTGGAGAATATAAAAATGGGGACATATGATTGGAATACAATTTAAGTTTTCATCACATGGGGAAGAAAGAATAGTAAGTAATATGGTCACTAATGTTTGTCTTTATCATATTTTATGACTACTTAATTAATTTCATTGTTTTTTTTAACTTCTAAATTTTTCCAATTATTGATCAGGAAATGGGTACTTAGCTATTACTATTTAGAAAGAGATATAAAGGACGAAATTTATCAGAATAAGATGTACAACCTGGTTAACTAGCCTTCACGGTGCTTTTGTAGAAAAATTTGAAGTTTTCATCCTGCAGTGAACTTTTCAAGACTTATGGCTTTTTACATTTTTTGATCAGTGGTTGATAAATATTATCTTTCTCTGCAAGTAATTGTGTAAGTGATCACATATGGTGAAGTATGAATTATTTTAATGGACTTTTAACCATTACAAAAGCATATATTCTAAAATGGTTTACAATTGCATTGCTGAAAAAATTAGTAAACACTAAAAGTCCTACTGGCACTTCTTTTATAAATACTATTGTCAAATAGGTGATTCTATTTTTCATGTACTCAAATAGAAATGAAGAATGAGTGATCTACAAAAAAAACTAAAAAGGACAAGTTGAATTTTGTAAATGCAAATAAATATAAACAAAATCGGTTGTGTTATATACAGAGGATTGTTATAAATGAATATTATAGATGTAAGAATGTTATTTATGAAGGAGTGTTATATAGAAAGGAATGTTGGCTATGAGAAAATATGCTAACAATTTTGTTGTGTTATTATTATGTGATGCTATGCTGTGTGTTCTGCTTTTAATCACTGTAATACCTATTACAATCTTTATAATAGTTTATTAGTTATATATATATATTAAGGTTAGTACAAGAATATGCTGCTTGTTGTTCCACTGTTGTTCCAGTTCTATTCACACAACAATTGATTGTTAAGTTGTTGTATCTGTCAGATCTGGATTGCTTGGTATGGTGCTGCTTATCTGTATTACTTCAACATAATAGTGAGTTCTGCTATAGGTAATCCTGACTCTTGAAGATTCCTTTGTACTTCACTGTACTTGACTCTTGTCCTAACTTTATTAACTTCTGCTATCTTATCGGCTGCAGTTAAGATTGAACACTATCTGTGAATCATAGCATATATGTGTGCATACAATGTAAAGATTTAATGCTATGTGTTACTTTAATATTCTTCAGTGTTGAGATGGATTTGTTTAATCCTCAAATGCATTGCTTGACTGCACATCTTTGAATCTAGACCGAGTCTTGTTCTAATATGCTTTTCTGATGATCAGCTTGTATAGTATAGTTATGCCATGCTATGCCTCTGTAGCTGCCAACTTGTTTGATGTGTTATCTGATATTTGCTATCTACCATCATGCACTTCTATACTAAGTGTTCTGAGTCTACACTATTCTATATTCTCTTACATTTTCTCTGTATTCTGAATATTCACTCTACTACAGTGTTTATATTCTCTGAACAGCATTGATTCAATTCCATTGCAATAATTGTTAGCATACCTTCCTCATAACTAGCATTTCTTTTCTATATAACATTCCTTCAAGAATAGTATTTCTCTATCTATAATATTGCTTCATTTATAATATTCTTTATTTATAACATTCTTCTATATATAATATTTCTCCCCTTGGCTTACATTAATTCTTTAATGTCTCTCACTGGCCTTAGGTAGTATAAATTCTTTTTGGTTTCTGGCTGCTGGACTGCCTTTAATTCTTTATTCTGTGAATTATTCAGATTACATTTTACTAAAATAGCTGTGGTTTTTAGTCCCATATATATATATATGTCATATTAGTATTATTATTTGCGGGATATTCCGTGTAGTGAAAAAGCTAAATGCTGACGTTTCAGTACAATATCAAGTACCTTCCTCAGAGAAAGAGGACGCTCTGAGGAAGGTACTTGATATTGTACTGAAACATCAGCATTTAGCTTTTTCACTACATGGAATATCCCGCAAATAGTAATAATAATATGACATCTTTTATCCGTGAAAACATTAGAATTAATATATATATATGCTCTCTTAATAATCATGTTCAAATAAATTACTGGTGTCTGCAAGCAATTGGTCTTAATGCTTTTGCTGAAGTTTCTCATTTTTTTGTCTTTATTACCACTATGTATTTCCCACTTTATCCTATTATTACTGTTGATCTCCATTTGATTTCTGAATATATTACACTGAGTACTTCATCACATTTTTTATATTTTAATTTCAGTGGTTTTCTTTCAAGTTCATGAGATTCTCCTGTAATTCACTCAGAGATTTGCCAATAGATGACATTAAATGCTGCTGAAATAATATTCTGTTTAATTTTATTTGCCAATTCTTTCCTTCAACTGCAGTCGTGATATGTTGTATTGCTAAAAAAATAAAGCTAATTACTCAAGAAAAAAAGTTGATAAATGTACATAATAACACTCAATCCTTAAACTACCACCAATCTCAACTGTAGTCAAGACAGCTTCTTTTAATAATGAAGGTGGTTCCACCTTTATCTATGATCTGATATGCTTATATAGATGCTAAAGATTGCAACTTGACTCCTTGGTCAAGGGTCTATTTACACATATCAAAGCATACATAAATGTGGAACCATCTTAATTGTTAAAAAAGGTTGCTTTGACTTGATAGCTTAAGAGTTGATTGTTATTATGTTACATTGCATTTCTTTCACAAAATCTTTTAAATTGATCAAATGTAAAAGCTGTTCTATTATCATATATGATCATCTCTGGAATGCTGAATGTTGCAAATGCATCCTGCAAGTGAGTTATCAATGAGGCTAAATATATTTTGCTTACTAAATACACTTTTAACCATTTAGTATGTACATCACAAATCATTAGAAATTATTTATCATTCTATGGACCTGCATGTTCTAAATGTATTCACTTTCATGACCTTGTAGTTTCTGGATAAACTGTATCACTAGTTTTGGGAGGTAAATCTAACTTTAATTTACACTTATAGCATTGCTGAATACACTTTTTTACATTCTTCCCTATTTATGGCCACCACAAGCTAGCATTTTCATCCTTGCTATTCTTGAATGTCCATTATGTAATAACTTTATGATCCCCATATAATGCAATTTCCTTTCATTGATACTTCCTTTTGACTTCATAAGATTTAATCATATCGTCTGGATACTGGCCACTCTTTGAAAATCCATTTTTGTAGTAGTTTATATCACTTGTAATCTTTTGTCCACTTGGAAATGATACAACTATTAATGAATTCGCTATCCACTAAATCTACTATATTTATAATCAACTCTTTACTATCTGTAATTTTAAGCAACTCTAGGAGTCTGTTAAGTGTATTCATATGTGAAATACATTTCCCTTCCACATGAACTAATTAAAATTGTAAATATTAAAAAGTTTATTCAACTTATAATCCACGGGGATGCATGCATTGGTATTCCCTTTTTGCAGTTAAATATTTCTAATAATGTTTTATGGTCTGTCTATAAGGAAAAATATCTACTGTACACATACTGATGAAATTACTCCTACTATTAAAATTAGTTCCTGTCTTTGTGCATAGTTATATTTTGTTCTTGACAATATTCACAATCTTTCCATGACCTATCTCTTGGTGATGTGTCACATGGTTAAAATCAGTTTTTTTTTATAATCATAGTGGTCTAAGCCTTTAGCTATTATTATTAAGTTTTTAAATCCCTTGAATACTTGTGGGTGTTTTTTTTTCTCACTTTACTGAGTCCTTTTATTCAACAAAAGATTTGTCCATTTCTGATTTAAGACTAATAAACTGTTTATAATACCCAATAAGATCTAGTAATGTTTTCAATGCTCTTTTATTTGCTGGCTGTGGAGTATTATGTATTGCTCATCATTTAACAGAAATACACCCTCATTTGTTACTTTGAATCCTAAAAAAATATTTTTTCTTACTCCAAATCTATATTTATCTGGGCTTATTATAATTACACTTTTAGTAAATAACTCTAGTAGTTTTCTTGTAGATTTTGTTAAATGATGCATGTCCCAATTATTATAAAATGATCAAAATATGTAATTGTTTTTTTTCCCTGTGAAGTGATTTACTACTCTTTGGAATATTTCAGGAGTCAACACTATTCCAATTGGTAATCTATTAACTTCATATAAACCTTTGTACATTATCCATGCCAAGCATTCAGCCATTTCATCATCTACTGATAATTGTCAATATGCTTGCTTTAGGTCTATTTTTGTAAAAAATTTCCCTTTTGCTAAAGTCACTAATATTCACTTAATAGACAAAGAAGAGTCATTCTCAATTAAAAATACTCTATTAATAGTATATCTGTAGTCCACACATAATCTAATATCATTTTTCCTTTTTTACTGCCACAATGGGAGTTACCATTCAGATGTCTTCCTTTTTTCAATTCTTCTACTCACAAGTTACATTTTCTCTGATTGCAAAAAGGATCTGCCTCACTTTACATGCAGTTAATTTAATAGTATTATTCATATATAGCTTAACTAGAAGCCTGTTAAATTTATCTAATTCTGATTTAAAAATAACTGAGTGTATCATATATATTTCAATGCCCTTGTCCTTATTTACAATCTTGTTTATATGTACTAAAACATAACCTAAGAATTCAAAACAATTCCTGCCCACAATATTACTGTGAACTCCAATTGCTATCAACAGATGCAATTGTGCTATACATGTCCCTCTTTTAATGTTAATCTTAATTTGTCCTAACAAATTTATTGATTTTCCTTGCTAATCATAGATTTTCTTTCCCATTGGCACTAACTTTGTTTTCCTATATTTAGTTACCTCTTTTCAGCATTTATTTGAGACTAACATTATTGCAAATCTTAAATATATTTTTACTTTTATTAGAATATGGACAATATTAGCTAAAATATTTAATCAACTAATTTTGAACTAAAACTTTTCAGTCGAATCAAAATTTCTATCATTGTAAATCTATAGTATTTTCAGTAAAAAAAAAAAAGTGGGGGAGAAAATGATAATCAAATTTATATGATCAAAAATATATTAAATATAAGTTAAAGGTAATATTTAATTATTCAATTTTAAATTATAATCTTGTAATTTATTTCAGCTAAGTTAAAGATAATATTTATTTATTGAATTTTAAATTATAATCTTGTAATTTGTTTCAGACATAACCAAGCAAATAGTAAAATTATCGAAAGCTTTTAATAAATGTAATACTGAAAAAAATACTAATTTCATTTAGCATAAAACTAAAAATAATTTTTGGTCATATACTATTATTAATTAATTTTAAATTATGTACTAAATATATAATATCTAAAATATTCAGTCAAGCTATTTTAAAGTAAAACCTTCATGAATGTTTGTTAATATCAGCCAAATCAAAACTGCTATTATTGAAAACATTTTGGTAAAAAAAAAAAAGTAAAGATGAAGATGATTTCATGCATTATGCAATTAATAGCAAATTTTGCATGATAAAAATGCAATACAAATAAAGTGAAGAAGATTGTGTGATTATGTTGTACTGTATTATTCAAAACATTTATTAGTGCATTTCAAGAAAATTGCTACCACATGTCATCTTGTACCTAAAAATGGCCATAGTTATTGTATTTGTACATAAAGTGCTGCTTATTTAGATCTGCATAGAACATATTATAAGAAGATTTTACATATTGATTACAATGCACTAGATTTCTTTTTAATGTCAGAATTTTTTTTTTTTTAATTAACTGTGCAATTAGATTTTGGTAAGGTACAGTACTGTAATTGCTTATCCTTAAACTGATAACTAATATTTCTTTATGATTAAAATGGTATAGTTAAATCCAATACTATTAAACATTGCTTTTTTAATTCTAAATAATTTCATCTGAATAATATAAGACTATGAATTTAAAAAAAAAAATGAAATTTTCAATATGGAATATTTTTCAGTGGTAGGTGAAACAAAAAAACACAAAAAAATTTCAAATGTGAGTTTATTCTGCTTTTCTCACAGTCCATTTTGTTTACATAGTGAAATCACACTTTTTAGTAATATTGAATTATTTTTTGCGTATATTTTTTTTAAGTTTACAGATATATATGTTTTCAATTTGAATTATGACAGCAATGAATATCACCAAATGCCACATAACTTTTTTCAACCTATAAATCAAGGAATGATAGTGACTTTTAAGGTGTACTATTTTCACTAACAAATGTAGCATCTTGTCAACACTTTGGACAAGGACACCAATTAGACAAATCTACAATTCTGGAAAGATTTCAATATAAAAACAGCTGTTGATTTTATAGGCAACCTACAGACTAAGATCACTAACAAAACAACTTTATGTGAAAGAAGATTTGCCTGAAACTCATTAAAAGCACCAAAGTCAAAAATGAACCCAATTCAATCTTATGAAAACTTGACCTGAACAAGAAAACAGGATTTGTAGAAGTTGATGATGATAACATTGAAGAGATTTTGAAATTACACATGAAAGGATTAACTAATGAGGAATTAATGTAACTGGATGAAGAAAAGGAATGCAATGAAGAAAAGAAAATTGATAAGTCCATAGAGAAGAAGAACCTGGACATCAAAACGTTGAAGTGAGTGATTTTGTAACACAAGGCCTTGAATGGTTTAAACCATGAATGAGATCTTATAAGATGTATTTAAAGAAAATCAAAGAAGCAAGCCATCTATCCATTTTTTTATTTTTTCCCTTCATCCATCAATACCTAGTGTACCACCTCCAAAAACATCATGATCATCAAAGAATTTAAAATACAATGATGGACTTTTAGAATAAGCAAATGATGACTCAGAAAACTGGATTATGAATGCTAAATTGATGGAGTATAAGAAAGAGACTGAGTTGTTTTTTTTTACATAGATTTAAATACTATTATCTTACATACATACATACATACATATTTTAAGTGCACTTTACACATGTATATATTGTACATTAGGTTTTTTTTTTTAAAAAAAAAATACTATATATATATACTAAATTAAGTTGTTTGTTAAATAATATTCACAATTTATGGTAAAATTTTTGTCTGCATGAGCAATCTACATTTTTTTTTATATGATAGTCTTACTTTCTAATGAGTTTTGGAGAATCAATTGTTTTAGCTAAGAGGGTAAACGTGTATATTTAAATTAAATTAATTAAAATGGTATATATTACATTTTAAATATGCTAAAATGGATTGTTAAAAAAAGTAATCTATTCTTACCTAGAGACTTTTAAAAAAAATAGTGTTCATTTGTTAAAAATGGTGAACAGTTAAATATATATATATAATATGAAGCCAGCTATTGAAATAAGATTATTAATTGTCAAAATTGTAATAAAACATAAAGTTCTAATAAAGTAAGATGTCACTGAATTATTTTTTGTTTGTTTGCAGCAGATGTGCTTTCTACAGATTGGATCTTTATTTCAGGGGTGATGAGGTAGCCAAATATACTAGAGAAATTTTCATTTTAGACTCAGTTCCAGTGTTATTGTGTTTGGATAATGTATGGGTCTTAAGACAAAAATGCATCTTGAGCACATAATGATAAAAACTCTTATGTTAGGAGGTGGATTTTGTGAAAATTTGTAAATATCTATGTTATACAAAAGCAAAAACCTATTTTCTCCTTGAGGGCATTAGTATTGCAAATTCATGATAGAGTTAAACTGTACATAGAAAATGAGACATTACCACTCAAGTTTCTCCTCTTGAGCTTTACATGTTGTTTCTGCCTAACATAATAACTTTCATTTTTGTGCTATACATCCTATAGTATATAAGGCACATCCTTGTTAGCAATCATAATTTTGAGATATTTCCCAAACACAGTAATAAGCAAAATGAAAAAACTGAGGTGTAAATGTAAAAATATTGACTCATGTATAATATAATGTTATGTATTTGAGGTGGATCAGATGTGATGCCAATCATCATTTTCCAAAATTATTCATGAGACCATTGATATTTGATGAGCATACAGAATGAGAGCTAAGTAATTATAAGAATAATATAGCATTAGCAGAATTATTACCAAAAGTCAGCAGTCATCAAAGAGATATACTATAAAATCTGAGTTAATCATTATCTATCTAGCTTATGCCAGACTTAGGGTACAATATAAAAACAATCATCAAAATTTCATGTGTACATGCACATTTAAGTGCTTGAACATCTATAATAATAAACAAAAAAATCTGGTATCATGATATCCTTAATCATCATCAATGTTTGGATCATCAGATACTATGAATGCACTGGCCATCAATAAACACATTCAAAATCTATGAAGTGATATGAAATATAGGGAATTTAAAGGTGGTCTTTACTTTAGTGTCATCCAAATATTTGTTCAGAGAAATGCCATTATATCTGAACTAACTTTGGAATCACAATGACTGTAGAGACTTGAACAAGATAAATATATATGTATCATTTGTTCTTTTATTAAACAATTTCACTGGAAAGCATAATTTTATGATGAAACCAATCACATACATTGGTAATTCATAGAAACAATAACTAGAAAAACAGACAAAAATAATTTCACAAATATTATTTTTAAAAACAATTATTTAATAAAATTAAGTAATAAAAAATATTAGAACATGATAATGTGACAAACCAAAATTAATATACATATTGCAATTCATATATAATTTTGTATAACACACATAAATATCATTCCTTTTTAATTCTTCTTAATTAGTGAACATTTAATGTAAATGAGCTATTTACTTACAAAAATAAAATTTCCCCCCCACCAAAAGAAAAAAAAAAGACACAAAAAATAAAAAAAATAATTTCAACAAAAAAAACAACTAAAAAATATTCACTATATTCAATTATTACTTTTTTTGTAACCTATAATACCAATTTTACATTTATTTTTTTCAATCCTTCTTTGGTAGATACCTAGCTGAATGTCTCTTCTGGTATATCTTGCAGGTAGTAGTTTGGTCAACTTCTTGCCTTCAAGTTTTTTTATTGTTATAACTTTCTCAATTGTTATTTTATCCTTTTAGATTTTTCTTCATTTCTTTTTAGTAGGCCCAGGTTTCCAGTTTAACAATTATTTTCATTTCCTATTAACATAAATATACATGTTTAATTATTTTATTATTAAATAATTCTGAGATAACCTACAAATCAGGTAAAACATGATTCTGTAGTGAAATCAGCCATACACATTTGTAATTCACAGACATAACTAGAAGAATAAAGGCATTTAATTACAGAGATTATTATTTTTTAAAATAATTATTTAATAAAGTTAACTAATAAATAAGTATAAAAAATGTACAACATGATAATGTGACAATTGATTAATCCTATTCATGCATTACGCATAAAAATATTATTTCTTTTTGATTCTTCTTAATTTGTTAACATGATCAAACTTTAAAAAATATTTCACAATAAAGGAAAAAAAAAATTAACTTGAATCTTCATTTTTCTTTTTGAAAATATGGATGCCCCAATAATTTTAATCATATAAAAAAACTTTTCAACAAAGACTAAAAATTTATTCAGTATTTATAATTATTAGTTTTCTTATTAAAAAAAACAGTATTTACATATTATACCTGCTATGCCTTTTCACGTTCATATCAATCCATTGATAATTTTCTAATCTTGTGATCTGTCTAAATAATGTATATACTTGGATCCTGTACAAACTTAAAATAATAAATTCACCAAAATGGACCATGTGTATATGATATTTTCACAAGATTTACAAAGTTATCAGCTGTCTGAATACATATGTGAAAAGGTGTAACAAGTAATTGCACCAAACTAAATCTGAAAAAGTGCATTTTTAACAATACTAAAAATATTAATTTCTAACAATACTAAAAATATTAATTTCACACAAAAAATATTAAATATGGCATGGTATTATGCAATTTCCAAATGTTACTTTAAATATGGACAAACAATCACTAAATTACAAAATGCTTAAAAATGAAAACATACAGTACTTACTGTGTAATATATAACAGGAGATGTCATGATGATGAAACAATCAATTTATTTGTTCTACTTTATTTTAAGTGGATAAAATTTTGTTCCAAAATGGAGACAAAGTATTTTTTTTTTTATCAAAATGGAGACTTACTTAATATGTGATTGTGCAATATAATGTCTGCCCAGGATCTTCACCAGAAATATTAATAAGTAGTAAATGTATTTTTTTTTCAAGACCAAAAAAAAAAAAAAAAAGAAATTTAAATTACTACACTTTTATTATTTCTTCAATGTGGGGGGAATAATTATTTTCATGTTGTACAATATGATTCACACAAAAATGGTCAGTAACTGGATCTCATAATTCAGAAGTTTTATAAGCTTTCCAACATTCCGATACCTTTTCCACATTTTGTTTGATGACGGTTTATTTTTATTATGCAAAAGGTTCTTGTCAATTTCAATGATTTTGCTAGGGCCTCCGATTTTATGTTTTTCTCTGCTAAATCAAGCTCTGTTTTCCCTCATTCTATGGATGTTAATTCAGGAGCTCAGCTGAAATGAATCAAATCACCATCAAAAATGGAATTCTGGAACTCTCCAACCACATTCCCTATGAAGGCCTATTTTATTATTACATCCTCAAATGTTACAACACCATTGCTTATCCAAAGTATGGATATACTTGACCTCATTGATCTCAGTAGTGGATAAGCTCCAAATGTTCATCATTTTGTACTGTTTTTTAAAAAAGAAAAAAATTGTAGTACTATCTCAGAAAATTGGAAAAAAATTAATCAGCACTGAAGTAAAAAAAAAAAACTTTGAGAAGAACTTGTCCCAACGAAATCTGGACAATAAATGAAAGTGTAAATTTATCACATTATTAGATGAAATCAGATGAGATCGCAGGGTTAGGCATCATGAATGTGAAAAGGCATACCATCTCTCCTACATTGCAGCATCTAATATGTAAGTACCAAAAAAAACCATTTGTAAACGTATGAAATATACATCCTACAATACTTTATTATATCATGGATTTTTTTTCATTCCTTTTGTAGTAGCTTAGTTGAGTGTCTCTTGGTATATCTTGAAAGTAATAGGTGGGTAAATTTCTTGGCTCTAGGTTTGTTTATTTCTAGTTTTAGCCTTCTCAATAGTTATAACGTCATTTATCTTTGTCTTCTTTACTTTTTATACATCTAGGTTTTCAGTTCAACAATTATTTGGATAGATCAATATATAAAGCTACTTCAAAATTTTTCTCATGATATTTTTGCTTCTCCTATATTCATTTTAATAAAATTGGTTACATAATTGGATTACTAGTGATCAGCTTTTAAAAAGAGTTTAACACACATTTCTTGCAAGCTTTATACTATTAATAATGCTTTTTAAAAATGTCTTTATTAAATGCTTCTATTTAAGTTACAATATCTGTTTGTTTGTAAAGTATTGTGATCACTTTTATTATAATAAAATTTTAAATCAAAGTTTTAATAGATTTCAATAAAAGTTCAAATTTTGTAAATAAGAAAGAAATACCAGGCAAAGAAATGTGGAACTATAATATTTAGATAAGTGACCTGGTTTCTTAGAACTGGATCAATGGGCAGATAAATTTTGAATATTTTGATCTCAAATTTATAATTCATATTTAAAGAACTTTAATATGTTTTAAGTAAAGACTTGCAAGTGTGGTATAGAGAGATTTTTTTGGCTTCAATTTAAAATTATTATATTTTAAAATCAAGGTTTGATAAATTTAAATTCAATACAATTTGTTGAAATTTTGTACATTTTTTAAAAATCACTACCAAAGTGACAGGGAACTATAATATTTTAGATATGTGACCTATTGCCTTAGATATGGAACAGTGGATGAAAAAAATGTAAATATTTTGTTATCAGATTTAAAAATTGTTCTTAGAACTTCAATATGTTTTAAGTTATGCTCACAATTTTTTTAGTTTTAATTGTAAGCTTTATAATAAAATAAAGTTAGTTTACAATATAGTTTTATTAATTTTTAAAATATATATATATATTTTAAATTAAAAAAAAAATTAAACACTTTTCAACAAAAGGATGCATGTGTGTGCATATATATATCAACTATAAGTGTCAAGTTTATTTAAAGTACAATATTGTTTTATATTTTCATTTATTGTGCCAATATTAAAAAGTTAAAAATAAATAGAGATAAATTGTTTTTAATTATTATATGCCTTTATTTATCATGCACTAAAAAGAAAAAAAAAACGTTTTTTTTCTATATGTTTTTTTCTACCACAATTGGGTTTACAAATTTAATTTGAAATAAAAACAGTCAGAGGGAGTCAAGAAATAAATTAATTAATTTAATTCCTATTTTTCATAACAAGGGATTGACTTAATTAATATATGGATTTCCTATGTTTTTATATTTGTAAAATAATTTAAAATAATATAAAATTTGCATTATAAACAAAATCTTTATGTTTTGTTTTCCATAAATTTTTTTTTATGACAAATTGTCCTTTAGCATCTTCTCTTTAAAATCATTTGGAATTGGAAATTTTTTAAAGTGGATTAAAATGTCCAAAAAAGCTTTCAATATTTTCAAATAACTTAATACAACTGATATCTCAGTAAATGGATACCTGGTTATTGTAAATAAGATAAGAACATCACAATATTATAATGTAGTAGAAATAGCAAACTCTATCTGTGTTATCAATTGGTTGTATAATCTTATTGACTACTATATTACTAGTATTAGTAGTAGCAGTAACAATCATCATCATCAAATGGTTTATTGCTTGGAAATTCATAAACAATTTAAATACTAGAATTGACAAAGTTAAAGCCATGATTTACTTCTAGAACTTCACAGTTGACAACTCTATCTTTGTGCTAATCCACATAAATTCTACTGCATAATTATCTTACCATTCTTCAGATAGAAAATTTGTATATATTTCTAGCTAGAGAATAAAACAAAAAAATCCTCATCACCTGTCAATAGAATTGCTAGTAAGTGAAGATTTTTCCTTCTCTATTCTGGATGAATACTAAAAAAGTTTTGTTCGTTCATCATACAGCAGGTTATTTAAATTTGTTTTATTTCTCAAAGATAAAATATTAGGAAAATGCTTCAAAAATTATTCTCAATAAAGCCAACATCTTAAATATTATTAGCATATAAGATTATTGATATTATATAAATAATATTAGAATATGGCATTAGAAAATAAAAAGGAAAATTTGATTATATAAACCAATTATACTTTTAATGTGTTCACTCATAATCATAATTATCAAACAAACAAAAAAGCATATTTGGTTTATTTAATTATTATTATTTTAATTCTCTGCTGCAGTGTTCTAATATAATACTAGATATATATTTGTGTGTGTAATATATATTGTAATAGTAGAGAGATTTAGGGGTGAACCTGGAGTGATGGAAAATCATTATCATCAACCCCAAGTTAATACAAAATATAAAATTAAATATAAAAGGAATACAAATACATAGGAGAAATGAGCCTGAGAGATCAACACACTATTAACTAAGTATCCATAAGTTCACCAGCATTACAGATGAATAATAATCATTCATCATCATAAATAGAACAACAACAAAAATAATTCAACAGACAATCTTATGACTGGATTTGAAATGGGTCTATTATAGACCAGGCTAATAAACTTTTTTTCTAAATAAATAATTAAAATAAAATGTACATGAACTTTAAAAGATATCCCCTTTGTGTCAACCAGAATCATCATCAACTGGATGTCCATAAAAACAAATATAAATCCTTTTTATATAACAGATTGTTATGCATGAATCCAGCTCGGTGAACAAAAGCTCTATAACTGTTACTGTGAACAAGAGATATAACTTTAACAATGAAATATCAATTTATTAATAACAATAAAAATGAAATTAAGGTCTGCAGAATATGGCAATACACAAATTTATCCATCTGATTTTGATTAATGTCAAAAAGAAATCTATTACATTGCAATTTACATGTATGTCTCAATAGGTTTACATAAAAACATATATCAGTACACATATGTGCCTATATAATATAAAATGAACACATTTGAATTGTCATAAACCTATAAATGAAATTTATTTTTATAATATATAATTAATGAATATTTTAACATATATATGTGTGTGTGCATGGAAATTGCATACACACTGTCATTTATAAAAAATAAACATAAACCATATTATATTTTCTCTATTTACAATTAATTCAATGTCAGAAAAACAAAATGCATACATATATTGAAGTGGAAT